>JAODAL010007509.1:0-124612 GCA_025379985.1 Phyllomedusa bahiana | reverse complement strand
GTTTGAGGGGGCACACTGCAGTTGTTTGAGCTTTTTGGTTTTAAGAAAGTTAAATTCGAATAAATGTGCAAGCTCCTCATTTACTGCCAGGAATAAAGACATACAGACTTGTTAAAGGTGATGGGAAAAGTTTTTATGACTTTAAACGAGCTCTTCCTCTGGAGGTTTTCCGCTCTGTGATTTCTAATATATATCAGCCTTTCTCCTCTTCACACATTTTTTTTTTGCTAAATCAATTAGCTATAGTTTATTGCTTTGTTGCCTACATTGTGTATCCTTCACTTTACAAAGCGGAGGGAAATATTATGAAATGTACGTGCCAGTGAGCCAGCGGATAGCATATGGCAGTCCCTGGTTGCTGCAAAATACAGGGACAGCGGAAATAAATCTGGATGCATTTAAAGGGGATTTACTATATCAGCAAACTACGATTAATTACCAGATATTTTGCCTTATTGCCCTGATTTAGGCTCTGTTCACACTTGTAATAGATCTTTTCTCTCAGATTTCCAAACTTTGTATGGTCTCAATAGTAAAACACAGCATCAGTCTAGTCTATACAATGAAAAATGGACAGAAGGACCTACTGGGGTGAACGATTCATACTTGATTGTGAATGATCATAATGGATCAGTCATAATGGGCATGGAACAAGTAAAAACGCAAGTCATGACACCAGTGTGAACATAGCTCTACCCCTCCAGTTATTACAAAAAGTTTTTAATTCATTTGCATCAGAAATCACAAGGCTGGCTGTAACTGGCAACTACGGCCTGCTTCATATCTGCGTCTGAGGTTTCGTTGAGGCTTTTGTGCGTCAGTTGAATGACATACACCAATGGTGCCTGACGGAACCCACTGCCTACAATAGCGTCTGTCAGGTTTCAATCCTGTTGACCTTCATTTTAATGGAAAAAAATTGCGCTGGATGGTGCACTGTTTTTTTCTGCCCCGCAGCCTCCAAATAGAACCTTTATTGCAGACGTGAATCAGGCCTTTTGCACATTTAAGAGATGTTGAAGGGGTTTTGCCACGTAGTAAAGTTGACGTGGGAAGCTTGCAAATTAAATAATAAACATTTGCACCATTCATCATTATTAAAAATTCTGGACCGGTTTCGTTTTAGCTGCTCTTTTAGTGATCCATTGTTTACAACTCATCTCCAGGGGATACAACCAGGGCTGAGAGCTTCTCACTCCTGGTCGCACATGCTCAGACATCTCACTCCCTTTCAGGCAGCTACAGAGTGAGTGTTCAACCCAGGTGCTGTCATTCTACTCCTGTCCTCCGTACTCCTTATTAATTAGTCAAACAGTGCAAATAAATAAATAAATAAAAATAAACCTCAATGAGGTCTGTGCATTCATAAAGTGAAAAAAAAATCCACAGGTTTGTTTCCTGCAGGGATTTGAACCTAGGACCCTTTTGCTGTGAGGCAAAAACTTTACCTCTGAGCAACAATGTAGCAACAGACCTTTCCTTGATTACAGAGAGGAAAGGCATGGTGATGTCATCCTGCCGGGTCACATGACATGATTCAAAACAGCTGGATGCAGGAGGTATGAAATGAGATTGTGCCAAAACGCCTTTAACACCATGTCCAAGTTTAGCGCAACATAAAAGTTCATGTATTATTTCTACAGGTAAGATATGGAAAGTGATCTAAAAACCTAGAAAAATTTAAATATCCGATACAAGACAAGCCTTTAAACACTTTCATTAAAGAGTCATTACTAGGATCACTGTATGAGCAGTGAGAGTCCAACCTATTGAACTTTAACCAATCCTGAGAATGTAGAGTCCACAGCTCTGATTTAACACGGTACCCTTTTAAAATACTCCGAATGATGGCTATTTTAGTTAAGCAGGGAATTGTAGACAACCCAGTTCACCTAATGGGACCCCTATGCAATGTGTGGCCTAAGCACCGATGTACATGGAAAAACTAGGACTGTGGCCACTCCAGGTCATTACTTTATAATGAGAGACTCTCTCTTTAATTGGGTTGTATCACTACAGGATTACTTCTTATGTTAAAGATCTTGCAAAAAATAAGTCGCTTTCCAAAATGTGTCCATTAACAGTGTCCTACCTATTTCCTAGATATCCCCTCTTGTATGGGCTGAATCAGCTCCTCAAGTCGCTATAGCTACAGACCTGCTGTCCTCAGTAGCTTGTCAATGCAGGCCAGTAGTAGCCAGTAAACACGTCCCTTAATTCAAAAATGAAACTGAGAAAACAGACAGAGGTCAGCTGAATCATGTAGTGAGACAACCCCTTTAATGCTAATAATTCTGGTTTCTCTTTTCACTATAACGAGTAACAAGTGTCATCTCCTAAATTTTACTAGAATCTATGAGCCAGATGTATGAAAACTGTCTAGGTCTAAAACTCTCTTTGTTGCCCATAGCAACCAATCAGAGCGCCTCTTTCATTTCATATAGTGCTCTGGAAAAATGTAAGGGGCACTCTGATTGGTTGCTATAGGCAACAAAGTGAATCTTTGACCTAGACAGTTTTTATACATGTGGCCCTATGTGAGAATCTGTATTAATAGGGGTAGTGCTATCGATTTTGACATTAATCTTCAATTTAAACGATGTATTCGGAGTTTTAGCACTTTATTATCTTTCAGTGGATAAAACAATCATTGTCTTATATACAGCTTGTCAACCATACTCTGGAATCTGAAAACCTCTTACTCTATGCATAGAGATGGGTGTGTTCCATTTTAAAGTAGGATTAGGCTTGGTTCATACAGCCTCAAAACCATGTACACATGTGACCACCTAATGGTCTGGCATGTGTTTAGTGGTGTAAGAGGCTTTACACGCACCAAGTCGTTCTGATACCATCGTAGTCTCATTGGTGGCTTTTGGGGCTGCAGCATTGCAGTAACTTAAGTACCGTGTGACATCAAAGATAGTGTATTACACAATACAGATTGATATATGACAGATTTTAAACGTCTCCATAGGTTGTCAATTTTCTCTGTGGTTTCTATGCACCGTTATTTTCCCTGCAGAATCGTAGACATGATTAAAGGGGTTTGTATCACTACATTTGAATTCGTCATTACCAAGTCCTAGTTTTCTGGGTTCTCAATCTTGATTTCAGGGGCGTGTTTAACTGGCTTTGCCACTTAGGCTTGCAGGTAGAAGCACAGGTCTGTAGCTATAGCAACACAATGCTGGCAGCCTATTCAGGATAGATAAAACAGGTAAGTAGCTTCGTTAGCGATGTCCTGAGGAGCTGTTGACATCTGTCCCATAACAAGGGATTGGTGATCTATCTGGAAAATAGGCTAGGACAATGTTTTTGTGATTGTTTTGCATAGCTCTTTATACAAACTAAAAAAGCAATCCCCTGTAGTGAGACAACCCCTTTAACCACAAGACTTTTCTTTATACTGGACTTGTATGTTTCTGTAAATAATTGTGGTTCCCTGTGATGACAAAAAAACATAACAACCTCCTTATGTTCTCTAGGTCTTGTCGGTTCCCATTTTATTCTCCATCCTTACTAATACTGTCTCATTGATGTTTTGCCCATTGGGTGAGTGTCCCTTGACGATCTGACATTGTCCAATCAGTGCTGACAGTCAGTGGGACACATCCCTTAATAAAAACTGAATGTTAACCCCATCTGACAGTGTAAGTAAATAATTTTTACTATGCTAGGAAGAAAACAGGTAGGAACAGCCACAAAACACACGAGGAGTTATAAGAGACGATAGGCTCCAGAAGTGTATTTCACAGGACAACACCAGTATTTATTAACACAAGTACCTGTCGGGGATGTGCACCAGTTCTGTCCTTCTCTCTCCAATCACAGCTTTGCCAGTACTCGTGCTTTTGTTTTTATAAAAACCATGGCTGTGGCCCGTCTCTTTCTCACGGGACGATTTACCACCGAGAAACACGTATTTTGCAATTGTTTGCGATGGGGAACCCATTACCGCAGATGTGTTTGTGAACACCAACGTTGGCAAAGTAATTACGAACAGGCACTATAACCACCCATCTGACAAAAGCTTTACACGTTACCACTGTTGTCTTTGTGCTATAATGTTCTACACACCTGGGCGCTCTTATACAATACCTTTGCTGTGAAATATTAAAACTTTTATAAAGAAATGTCTGAACACTTTTGAAGAATCTTAATTCGTTTAGACTCATGGGAAAAATTAATAATTAACTATTTAATTATCTTAAATATATGGAGTGACGACAATGGATTAAACCAGAATCTCGCCTTAACAATGTGGCTTGCTTCAGGCTACAATCAATTATTTGTTTTGGTGCTCGACCTTGTCCCTCGCATGGTGCACGGCCTTGGCAGTGTGTCACCTGTAATCACTATAACCAGCAGGTGAAATTGTTAAATCACTCCTGCATTTTTCCTAGGTCTAAAGGGGGTGGAAACGCAATGCCTCCCCTTGGTGTTATTGTGAGGTAAGGGCTTGGTTAGCTTTATTTCTCCTACAGACAACGTTATTATCCCTGTGAGCAGGCTGGTGATTTATCAGTGCGTGGAGAGTATTTGATACCGGGATTCTGGATCAGACCGTATTGCTAACAAACATAGTTTTCATCCAAGTGAAGCTGAAGGGAAATAAAAAAAAAAATCATTCTTGTGGCTGCCATAGATTTTCACAGAAAAATAAATCTGACTGAGCTCTGGATTGTTATACTACTGTGTGAATGTGAGTGTGGAACTGCATAGATAAGTTTCATAAATTAATCATTTTCCTTGTAGTCATAAATTGGAGGAAATATAGGATATCATCGCCTTACATGCAGTGCATTTACATGATCATGGCACACTACTGGACTGATGGGCATTCTGTTTGGCTAAAAGGTCGATTCAAAAATTGCTCATTCTATATTGAGACATGGAGAGAGTTAAGCATAACTTGGGAAAGTATCAATCAACACATTACGGTACTCTACGTTGCTGTAGGGACTGGAGACATTCATCATCATTCTCTTGTTGCTGGATAAAGTGGTAATCATGTGCAGCTCATCAGCCTAGGGCCAGTTAATGACAACTTATGGACGGTGGTTGCATGGTAAATGGACATAGGTCAGTGCCTCCGATTTGCAATAGCACGGGGACAAACCGAATCCTTATGGGAAGTCTAAAGAGCTCCCTTAATGAATACTTTACAATTGATGCTTTGCCACACTTCCTGATTGAAATTGTTTCGTCACACACGTTCTGATTATCCATCAACGAACATGAGCTGACTACTCCATATTTTTCAATGTTATCATTCACTTTATGCGGGTGGAGGATTCTATCAAATTCTTTTTTTAAGCCTTTTACTTATACATTTTTTTTTTTATTGCTTGATGGGTTTTTTTTATTGCATTTATATTTGTTAAACTAATCTATTAGGCCCAACAATATCCGATCATATAAATAGAGAGGCAATCTTAGCGTCACTCAGTGCGTGATTAGGCTGGAATTGTCCAGCACCATAACGTTAAGGCTTTCAATGGTGTGCTAGCGGTTTGGTGATTAAAAACGTAAATCAAAGATGTCTATACCTACCTACAGGTCGCGCCCGCAGCTGCCACTCCGGAGCTTCCCAGCAATCGATCCTCTTTACTTCCAGGTCCTTGTCCGATGTGCCAAGAGAGGTTCGAACTCCATGTTATCAGTGAATGGGTAGAGAGCCGCTTCTGTGTATTGGCAACAAATACACCTTTGATAATCAACCAGAGATAGAGTTTGCCGTGGATAGTCTTATAGCGGGCATTTGGATCCTGTCAGGTTAGGTTATAACATTTTTTTTTTTTTTTTAAATGTTTTACCACATCTCTGGCTCCCATTGCAGCATATATTTTTTTAATGTGCTGGACAATCCCATTAATACCCAAAACCTAACTTTCTCAACATCATATTCATTAAATCTGAAATCAGTGATTAAAATATTTTCTCTTCTGCTCGCTTCAAAGCTGTGCAGACTCTTGGAGTAGGAGTGACTTCTGAAACCTTATAGGGAATGCGTCGCCAGAAAAATAACTATTGTTTCAAGACCCTGTTTTTTATTGTTAAACACATTTTTCGTAAGAAATTTTTGGTATTAAAGTTTTTTTTGTTTAAATATTACCTTATCATTGTCAATATATATACTTATATATATTATATATATACTGATAATATATATTATTATATATATATATATATAACTTATATATTTATTATATATATATATACTCTTTTATTTATTTTTTTTATTTTTTTTCTAATCCGTGATCGTCTTGCAGTTTTTACTCTTCGCGCACTTAGGATTAATAAAGTTTGTGCACTTCATGATTCTGAAGAGTCTGAACATAGTTTGGCAACTTATCAGTCGTTCTTCACGAGTCTCAGACAAGTGCAAGGATACACTGAAAGTAGACACTAATGTGTATAAATAAAACACACGATCCATCATTCTCACTATAGGACGATGGCTTCACAGCTCTGTCTTCTCTAACTCCCTGCAACCACTGACTTCTTCCAAGCGCTCACAACAGCTGTCTAGAAAAACTTCCTATAGAAAGCAATGGGACTGATCCTGTTGTCACTGACCTTCCCTCCTATGATCGTGAAGCTGCTGTAAAGCATCTTTTTTAAATTGTTGCTAAACGCCATCTCAAGGCGAAGAGGCGCTGCCCCCTATAATATATACTAGACTGATAAAATGGTTAACAATCAGATAAAATAAAAAACGGCTAAGAAAAGAATGTATCTGCGGTCTTATTTATTAATTTAGGAAAAAAACAAAACAATAGGACTCACTTTTTGGGGTACATAACCAGTTGCAGATGCTCCATATGCAGACATGTACTCGCCCAGTATGTGATGGCCATTGGATGCATGACCTGCCAATCTCCAGTCTTTGTGTGGCTTGGTATTAACTCTACACGGGTAAATGGTTTTCCATTAGGGTATGTATCTTGCGCCGCAATTTACGGTAATTATAGCTCTTCATAGAGAGCTAAGGAATTCTACGTGTCGTCTCACCCTGCGCATTACAAATACACGATCGTAATTGTCACCGCGCGGGGAGAGAGAAAAAAAACTGTACATGTTCTCAAATTGTTAGTGGCGCTATTCATGTTGCTCGCTGACATGACTGACAATAGGGCCGGCCCCCGGTGCTGTTGGGCAATTACAGAGGGGCCTGACGCAGCGTGTGCTGTCCAAAAACCACCTCGGGTTATTGCGGCGCCTCTTCACTACACGCGTCCAATACGCCGACTTGTTGTGAAATACCCTTTACGGCCGATGATGCTTAACACATAGTTGGCGTGAAGGAGACTTTATTATTGGATGCTAGCCACTGAATATTTAAGCAATCTAAAAGGACTCATTGGGAAAAAGAGTTACAGTCCATCATGCAGCGGTTATTGCTCGTGATCCCACCAAAACAGTTAGTAGGATAATCGGGATATGCTGGCTAACGTCAATGGGACTTGGTTTGGCAATGTGTGGATAACAGTATTAGCACCTTCGCCAAGGATGACAATGAAAAAAAGAAATTGCACAATCTCGCCAAGCCATTCTCACGTTATAACTCAACTGTCTATGACTGCGACTATAAGGGCCGTAGTCTCGTCAACAACAATTAGTAGTCTGTGACTCTAGATGGAGTAACAAGGGCCATTGTATTAAGCTCCAAACTTCTGATATTCTTTCTTTTTTACAACACTGTGACTTCAATGCAAACATCACTGTAGTGAAACAAGGTAAAAATTAGCTTTTTTAAATGTAGGGGAAATAAATTCATAGGAATATGGAATCTATATTACTAATACTTATAAAACCTTTCCTATATATCTATTAAAAGTTACAATACAGTTAGTACCTAGAGTTACAATCCGGGATGGGGAATGTAGGGTTTGTTTCTAAAGCTGATTTGATGTAAGTCGGAACACGTATAATTATTACATGTACACTCCTCTAGTAACGAACGTTTTTTTTGTTTCCATTTTGGGATAGTGCAGGAGGGTTTGCACATTGTTTTGCATGTCTGGTTGCCCTGTCAAGTAGATTTACACCTCATGTGCTGCTGTGGGCATGCTGGAACTTGTAGTTCCACAGTCTAATATCTCTGTGGAACATGGAGAATTACAAGTGCAGCATGCCATTTAAGTCCTCAGTTTGTAACAGGGAAACAGATGTAAGTTCGGAATGGTATAAGTCGGGGACTGCTGTTAGATACAGCAAGCTATGCCATAAAATAAGAAATACTTTTGGTTGACGTTGATGGATATATGCCAATAACATACTCCAGACTGAAAACTAATGAAAATAATTTTGACTATCCTATCAATGATCATTTTTCTGAACCCTCATTCCCCTCGCATTCACAGTCAGTGAAGAACAAGTCCCTACAGAACAACAGAGTTCCAGTACCAGTGCTGTCATTGCGACACTGACAAGAATGTTCTATACAAGGGAATCAACACATGTTCCTTGTTCAGTCAGCTATATCACACCATACACTTTTACACTCACATGTTTAACCACTAGTAAGAGAGATGGAAAAGTGTATGTGAGCAGAAGCTGTCACAGACGGCTTGAACCTAGAGATACTGTGAGAAGTACCTTATTTACCTGAGCGCCATTTGTTTTTCGATTTTTTGCACTCAAGTATCAATATGAAGGACTGCAACAATCACTTCATACATTGGCAAAACATCATGTACAAAATTCCTGTGTTTGGCCACTTCCACACAGCAGTATTTCCGGATTAATATTTGCAGACCAAAAATAAAGAAACTTGAATTCACATTACACATCGTCCTCCACCAACATTCTTAAATGTAATCACTATAGAAATATACCTCCAGATATGTCTTTTCTTCACTGTGTAGGTTTACCCCAGGCTTCAGCTTACAAACACGCAAACACAAAAAATTTATGACCAAATAAACAAAATGTAATGAAAGGGTTTGTCACTATGCACAGAGTGGGGTTATAAGTCAATGCCAATTTAAGTACACACATAACATAGAAAATGTGTGTCACTTTTAAAACCTGGCACCAAGTATGGGGACTAATCATTGACACTTTTTAGTTAGCCATAGGACGTGTTAAACTATACATCCTCAAATGGTGGTCTATGTCATAACAGAAACTATGGGCCCGTTTCCATCTCTGACAAGGCCATACAACTTTGCTATTTCCATTTACCCTAAAACTAAAACCCACGCGCTCATAGTTTTTGAAAAATAATGTGCCTCTACTCCTAATTGATTGAGCTCTCCAAACATACATTTTTTCTTCCTTTTACTATATCACTTTTCTCGCTCCTCATTCAATGAGTTAATCGCACACTGGCACACTATACTCAAGAAAGGGATCTGAACACTCAATTGTCTTGTGATCAATGTACCCAGTTCAGTCCTAAATAAAGAGCCTAAATCTCGTTTCGTTAATAGGATTCAGTAAGCAGAGTTTGAGATCTTCTTTACAGTATGAAAAAGAATCTACTGCAAAACTACATACCTCACCATCAGTTTTAAAGCTTTGGAGAGTCAAAAAACTGATCAAGATATCCGAATCCATTTGGTACGGTTGCCATGAATCATCACAGGCCACACCACTGTTCTAGCCCACATCCTACATGCCCCTCTAAACAAGAAAATTATTGTCCGTCACTGGCTTTATATGCTGCCGCTTACTTAAATCCGTGGCTCTAGGCGTTTGGTGGCCATTGACGGAATACACCTCCAAATCCCCTTTACCATCCTATCCCATTTTAATTATTTTTTTATTCTCTTTCTTTTCTCACCAACTTTCTATACTTTCCATAGCATTATGTTGATTTGTGGTAATGTTTTAGTAATTGTCTCAGCATTAAATTTGAATAGCTTTTTTAAAGTTTTTGTTCTTATGTTTAGCATTCTATGTTTTCCCCAACCATTACTCTATGTCTTAGTTACTGTCGCCTCTTTTATTTATAATTGTCAAGTTTTGGACCTTCGTAGTAAATCAATTCCAACACAAGTCTTCTCTTAAAAACAGCAATCTTACGGTTGTATAAAATGTTGGCATATGAATAAAAAAATAATATATGCATGTCCTGAATCACCCATTTTCTCAGGTCTATATCATCCCATACGTTTCTACTAACTATTTCAATATAAACGGTTGCCCACCCACCCCTTTTTTGTAAATGGATGCTGCGAGCCCCTAAGAAACATGAGAAAAACAAGACACTCACACGCCTATCAAAGGTCGCAGCCAGTGGTAAGTGAAAGCCACAAGGAGGTCATGGGGACGGATGCATGCTTGGAATGGAATCCTGTCAGTGTAGAGAGACGGTTTTTTAGTCTTGGGGGCTCCTCAACAGCATACTTTCCCTTAACATACAGTAAGGGTAAACCAACAACACCTCCCCATAACTGATTTTAGAATTTTTCGCATGCATTGTATACATAAACTCTCTTACTTTATTACTTCACTTATATCACGTGTCCCTCCATTTCCGTGACCGAGAATGCTCACGATCTGGATGTCAAGTTTCATTGATCTACAAAAAAAAGTATGAAATTGAGATTAACATTTTTTGCTTTCAGGTCTTTAATCGAGAAACACACTTGCATGAACTCCTAAACATCTTTTTTAGTTTCACCACCGGGTTACCCCATCTTAGATGTTGCTTATAGACTACAGGATGCATAACAAAAAAAACAGACAAAAATTAGGAAGATTATTTTACATAAAAAACACAGGGGGGGTCACAAGGCCTATACTCACAGGCTCAACAACAAGACGATTCCCCAGTAAGAAGGCAAAATAAGACACCAGTGTCTACTTGGGAGATGATATACAGGTACTGCTCACTAAGTTGGAACAGAATTGCTTATCACACCACATCTACTAAGGGGCAAAACTGCCTGGAAAACGCCTTGCACATTAATAAAGTACCAGTTCACCTAGTCATGCCAGAAAAACCACATACCATAAAAGATGGAGACTGCACAAAACGCAAAGATAATACTATGATTAAGAACACAACTCTCACGTCTACTATCCTATGACGTGGGGGTGATTGCTAGATATCCAATAATTGCAAACGAGTTATATCAGGTGTGTCAATTCAAATGGGTATATGTGGTGACTATGCTTCGCTTACCAACCAATTGATGACAATACCTTCACTATTTGGTGGGTTGCCCCGCATATATATGTTTGGACTAGTTCCACACAATTTATTGACAGGTTGTCAAAAACTGCAAATATCTGGAAAAAAATATCCCACCCAAACATGCTATACTTACTTTATTAATTACCTTTAGACAAATTTACGGAAGATCGAATAAAGCCCAGTCAAAAGGTCCGCATTGTTTGCTAGTCCCTACACTTACTCTTAATAACCAATGCACATACAAAAATATAAAAAATTACACACATAAAAATGCGGTCATTATGTTACATCAAAGACCACAGACACACAGCCATACTCTCAAGCCTCAATGGCTGAACAAGTGACAACTGCCAGAAAAGCCACAAGCAGAGCAGTAGGGTGTCAGTGATTTTGTGTGGAGACTCTAGTCTAATGTTCACACGGGCTTATTTCGGGTGCGTATTTAAGGACGTATTTACACCGTCAAGCAAATAGTTCCCGAAATACGTTTACAAATTACGTGTCCCATCCAAAGTGTGGGCGTATTTCTGCATCATAAATACAATCCCCATTCTTTAACTATGGGGGACTTTACGTGTTTGCGAATACGGCCTTCTAATAAGTGACAGGGGCGACTTAATTTTACGATCGTATTTACCGGATCGTATTTACGTTCTCGTGAACGAAGAGGCGTATTTTACATGGAATCAATTGCTAATCACTATTTGCTTCATTATTTGTAAACGTATTCCTCGGGACGTATTTTGCGGACGTAACTTCGTCCCATAAATCTCGCCCCGGAAATTAAGCGTAGTGAACATAGCTTAGCTCACGGTTCACACGGCTTGATCTGGGACGAGTAATCTTACGTCCCGCAATTTACGCCGTGTGGCTGGGGGGCGGGGGCGCTGGGAGCGGGGCTGGCGCCGGCACTCGTCGCCGGCCCATAGGACAATCATTTACTAGTGGCGCGTATACGCCCGCTGGATTCGCCACCGGGCGGGGGTACTGCCACCCTTCCCTTCTCCTATCGCTCATAACACCTCTCTGAGGAGCGTAATCATTGTCTTCTCTATGAGAAACTGTGGATTACCGTAATGAAAGGGCCGTTTTCCAGCCCGTAATTTGACACTTCGGCGCGTATATTACGACGAAACTATGGCCAATTTTAAGCTGTGGTGAACATGGCCATTTTAACAATACGCGCCTTGGCTAAGCTACCGCCCACTTTGAATATTAAGCTCGGCATCAACTTTAGATGTCAGACAAGAATGGTTGACAACACACGTCGACAATTATAAGTGACACTGTCTTATTAGCCTCTATCATTTATGCATTGTGTCAATCATCTAAGCAATCACTCTAGATTTGCATCCGAGTGGTTGTAGGCATATGGATGTGTGTCTGTTTTATCAGTATTGTATTGCATTTGTTGCATGCTCTCCCTTTTGTATGGGTTTCGTGGCTTTTCTTACCCATATAGTTCCGAGTGAACTAATCAGGTCACGTATCCAATGTGTTGTTTTTTTTTACTAGGGCAGTTTGTCCTCCTAATTGGGATGGTGGTTCCGTGAGCGATTGTTAACATGAGTGAGCCCCTGCTAACTGTTATAACTTTCGTACACATGTAGTAGCTGGTGGTTATGTTTTGCCCTCCTATGGGAAATAGTTCTATGTTCCAGCCATTGAGCTTGTAAGGCGGCGTCTTTTACAGACGGCAAGTGACCCGAATACGGTCTGTTATGCACCGGTATTTGCTCACTGTTTCTTGCCGCCGTCCCCTATGGCTCACGGCAGGGGGGGTGGAGGGGGTGTCTGCTTCGGTTTTCTGCGGCTTTTTCACGGCGTCGGCCAAAACCGCAAACTCCCTCGAATAAAAACCGCGTCCCGGAAAACCCCAGTAGGGAACATGGCCTAATGTTGGCTTTTGTATTTGTGTTTTACAAGATGCCATTTACAGCAATCTGCAGCTTTGATAGATTCCAAACTCCAGGCAGGCTGCCGTAAAATAGCTCATCATATGTGCTACTGTGGTCCATAGGTGATTGCCCCAATACTTACAATGTGCTATTTTGTAATAAGGTATTAGGGGAGTGTTAACATATTGCATTCTAAAGAGGGGACGGCAAAAAAGGCATAATACTGAAATATAAAAGGTAATACCTCACAAAAAAAGAGGACTGTACAGCGACAAAAGAGAAGGACTGAAAAAAGGATGACAAAGATTAGAAGTAGGAGAGAGGGAAAGGACACAGACATATGCAGGAGAGATCTGCAGCCGTGGACACTACTTGGCTGGTGGTGTGGGTGAATTTAAGATCTGGAGCATATGAAAACGAGAGACAAGTGTCATGGAA
This sequence comes from Phyllomedusa bahiana, assembly GCA_025379985.1. Classification (NCBI taxonomy): domain Eukaryota; kingdom Metazoa; phylum Chordata; class Amphibia; order Anura; family Hylidae; genus Phyllomedusa; species Phyllomedusa bahiana. The sequence goes on along the minus strand of JAODAL010007509.1, from coordinate 111,124 downwards.
AATGAGTGACAGAGGAAGAACGTGTCAAGCTTGGGATGTAAAGTGTCAGGCAAAAGCAACTTGGGGCAATAAACAACACAGGGTCCAGGTCATTTCAAGTTCAGCTGCAAGAACAGCAAGATCAATACAACATTTGCCGTCCAATTTATAAAAGGTGATACCAAGGGACAGAGTGATGGAAAGTTTAATGACAATTTGTTTGCCGGGACATTAAAATTTTGATAAAGGTGCAGGCTTGGGGAAGATATTTTCAGGGGCGGAGGGTCAACCCCAAGGGGAGGGCTGTGAAGGGATCTTCATCCTCAGGGACAAAAGTGAAGGGGTTAGCCTGTTTAACGCATTTTCAAGCAAGTGTGTGAAGGTTACCGGTGATTTCACATGCACAAAAGCCCCCTATCCCGATTTGGTATGTAAAAATATTTATTACAAATTTTTCAAATCAACGGTTTCTAATCTTAAACATACTTAAGTGGAGAAATGGGGTCAGGTAAAAATACAAAATTTTTTACCTGGGAACAGTAATGCCCCCCTCACCCTCCTCTGAATTCAGTAATTAGTTGCATTACTTTTAGGGTTTGTTCACACAGCTGATTTTGGACACTGACAATTTTAGTGCTCAGTCAGCATGGAATCCACCCTGATTCAGGTTTTAGATGCAGATACTCAAGTGTTGACATGGATCTGATACTGAATTTAGAGTCAGATTTCTCACTTCATATACCCTGTGAAGATTCAGAAATGGATATGTCCCTTTTTTTTTTCTGCATCAGAGAAATCCAGTGTCATTTGCACTCATGACACTGATTTTACATTGGAAATAATGGGATGTGGATTTCGTAAGTTTTTGGGAAAAACGATTCTGACCCCCACGTCGATAAAAAACCCCCAAAATCAGCTTTGTAAAACCCCTTACCCTTAGCAGCAAAAAGCTTTTCCACAATTTCTCTCTCCCCCCACCCCTTTTAAATTTCACGTCGTCAATTACAAAATAGACGGGTTTAGGTTTTGGGAAAAAACCCCAAGCCCCAGGGAACACAAAAGAATCGTCCCAAAAAAGTCAGGGGATGAAAACAAGAACATTCCCTCATAACTGAATATTCTTCAGTGTTAAAGGGGTATTCTCATTACAATGATTAGCTTTGAAAACAAAGTAAAGAAAATGATCCCCCAAATTACATTGCTGTTTTTTTTGTTTCCCTTTTAAAGAGCTAGGGCCCTTTCCCCTTTCTTTGGGTTTTGTTTTCCCAAAAGTTTCCCCTGGGGTTACGGGCCCGCCTCTTTTTACTCTAACAGGTGGAAACCCCCTTGGCCGGCTTGGTTTGACTTTAAAAATTTTGTCCCTTTTAAAACAGGCTCAGCAAAAGGAAACGTTTGAAAAAAAAAGGTGGAAGGGCCTAAAGCTGGCTGTGAAGACCCACTTTTCTTTTGAAAAAAACTGGTGGGGCCCCCCCCCCTGGGGGGAAGTTTTTTCCCCTTTTGGGTCCTAATTTTTTCCCCCCCCCCGTTTATATAACGTTGAAAAGCCTGATATTACCCATTTTTTTGGATTTTTTTATCCTTTTAGAAAACTTTTTAAATAATAAGGCAGCCCCCTATTTTCATCGTTCCGATTTTACAAAAGTCCCTGGGTTACAAAACGGGGGAATTATGGGGCGTGGCTGACATTCAACACTGAGTAAAGGCCCCCATGAAAAACCAAGTACCCAGCTTTGCCACAGCTCCCAAAATGGGGAAAACAGAAAGGTTAGGTAAAATTTTTTAAAAAATGGCACAGACAGAAAAAACCCAAATTTTTAAAAAACTGTTCCCTTTTACTAGCCAAAAAATGTTTTTTTGCGGGAAAATTTTAAATTTAATAAATGTACCTGTTCCAACTTACAAAACCAAATTCAACTAAGAAAAAAACCTACAGTCCCAAATCCATTTGAAACCCCCGGGGATTTCCCTGTAACTTAGATTGACTGTAAAAAAAAATTGCACTGGGAATTTATCCAAGGGGTTCCAGGCAGTTTTGAAAAATTTGGGGGAATCTTTAGACATTTAACATTATAAACCTGTTTTTTGGGGTTAAAAGGGATATTTTTAAAACCGCACCCAGAATTGTGGCGATCCCAAAAATTCACAGCTTTTTCCCACACAAAGAAAAAAAGTTTTTAAAGAGGGAGTACATAGCGTTTTTTTGGTAGGTTTTTTTTGGGCGTATTTTGCACCGAAAAACGGCCAAAACAATTTTCACATACAGTTCTTATAGACTGTGGTGTAACATACATGCAAGTATTTCTAACAGTGCTCCTGCCCCCATTCACCCTCCTTTTCCCAGGTGAATGATTTTACATTATTTGCGGGGCGCACTTCAGGCGCATTGCAGCTCAATTACGAGTTGAAGTACGCCCCGGAAATACGCTATGTGAACACTCTTTTAAAGAATCTCTGTAAAATTTGCTGTACAAGATTGGTAGTGAAAACACCAAAACATGGTGCATCTTTGTTTACAATATATTATATAAGCATACACACATATTAGTTATTATTTTATTTACTTGTATAGCACTGTTATATACATACATGTTTTATTATATATACAGATACACAACAAGTTGTTAAGCACTGCACAATCTGCAGATGTGACCTTAAAGGGGTTGTCTCGCTAAAAAGAATAGCTTTCAAATTGTAGGGAACACAAAATAAAGACATTTTCCAAATATATTGCTTTGTTCCTCTTTTTTCCCTAAGGAGATACAAGTGAATTTATGACCTCCCTGGCTATTTCAGTTCCCTCAGTAACTGACCTGTAAACAATTCTCCCCCTGCTGTTTGTTCAATGAGATAACAGTGAGTGATGTCATCAAACAGGTCAGGGCAGTGTCCTGTGCTGCTGAGCAGTAAAAAGCTTGATTTATGTAAAATAAACAGAACTGTAATTAGGGCTTTTGTTTTGGGGATCAGAAAAGAAGTCCTGTTAGAAAGTTGAGAAGCTAATCTGATTAATTAGCATCTGAAAGCACAGCAAGGCATGGAGCTGTACAAGCATGGAGCTTATCCCAAATGAGTCAGTCTGAACCAGGAAGTGACAGAGTATTTCATTCATGCATTCTCTGAAACTCTGAAGGGAGACAACTCCTTTAAGCTTGGCACTTTAGTATTAATGTTGTACATCTATGCATCAAAGTTTTGTGAGCAAATAAATTATACACCATCAAGTAGCATCATTAAGACCACCAGCTAATATCTTGAGTAGCCACCGTGTGCAACATGGACAGTAGTTAGACTGGCTAGGAGTGAGTTAAGAAGGTGCTGGTAGGTTGTCACAGGTATCTGGAGCCATGCTGACTGCATCCCACAGCTGCTGGAGGCTGCATGGGGAGGATTCATAGAGCGAACACGACTATCAAGGTGGACCCACAGACTGGGGCGTAACTTCCAGGGTAGCAGACGAAGCAACTGCCACGGGGCCCGGTGGCTTAAGGGGCCCGCGCCCCGGGGCAGCTGCTATCACGTCTGCTACCCCGGTAATGCCACTCCTGGGCCCGCCGGCAGTGAACATAACAGTTCACTGTGGCGGGTGCAGAGCTGCGGGGCCCGGGCGGTGTGTGAAGCCAGGGGGGGCCCGCCACCAGGCTCCGCCCCATTGCTTTACAGAGGCGATCTTAATTGTATGTACATCCATGCGACGCGCATACAATTAAGATGAACGGCGGGGCAGGGAGAGCTGTGCGCTCCCTGCCCCTGCCGTACATCACTCTGCAGGCGGCGCAGCGGAAGTGACGTCATCGCGCCACCTGCCGAGCTTCCTGGTCTCAGCACCAAGCCTAAAGCAGCAGGTTTGGGGCCGGGAGGAGACGGAGACGCCGGGGGAGCGCGGCCAGATAAGTAATTAGCTACGGGGGAGCCCTAAAGACGGGGGGGGGGGGGGGGATGGGGAGGAACTAATGTCTGTCTAACGGGGGGGCCATAATGCCTGGGGGAGAGAACTATGCCTACATGGGGCCCTAATGCCTGGGGGGGGGGAGCTATGCCTACAGGGTGCCCAAATGCCTGGGGAGGGTGGGGAGAACTATGCCTACAGGGGACCCTAATGCCTGGGTCGGAGAACTATGCCTACAGGGGGTCCTAATACTGGGGGGGGAACTATTTGCCTACAGGGGGGTCCTAATCTACAGGGGGGGACTATTCTGCCTACAGGGGGGGCCCTAATCTACAGGGGAGGACTATTCTGCCTACAAGGGGGCCCTATTCTACAGAGGGCACTATTCTACCTACAGGGGTGGCCTTAGCTACAGGGGGCCCCCATTCTACCTACATAGGAACCCTAAGCTACCGCCCGGGTCCCGAAGCTGCCTACGTCGCTCCAAGCTACCGAGCTACTGCCCGGTGGGTGCCAAACTACCTAGCTACCCATCCAAAGGTTTGCTTTGGGGCCCTGGCTTCTCTAGTTACGCCCCTGCCCACAGATATTTAACTGGGTTCCAGTCTGCAGAGTTAGAATGTTAGTGCAGTACTTAGAAATCTTGGTCATGCTCTTCTTACCAATGTCAGTCATTTCTAGCCATGTGACATGTTGCATTGTCTAGCTGGAAGATGCCATTTCTGCCAAGGCAACTTCATTAGCAGAGGTATAGTGACATGTATCTGCTATGCCCTTGGCCCTGTACCTGTTTGCTGCTGTCTTGCTCTATGCCGGGAACCTCGTGGGCATGGCTGTGTCTCTGCTGTGTTCCGTTTCTCTGCACTTGCTGCTGTGATCCTGTCTCCGTGCAGGCCAGTCCCTGGTGTATTGTCATGTCCCTGAGTACTCACCTAGCTGTGTTCCTGTCTATGTCTTCACATGCTCCCTATGGGGCGCGCCTGCCCGCTGATCTGGATTTAAAGGGACAGTGTACCAATTAACTGTCCAATGACCTACGACTTTCTGGGAAAAGGGGAACGTCCTGCCTCTGCTCCAGTGTCAGTTCACTAATGTCCATCTGAGCTCCTAACCACTGCTATTGGTTTCTGCTGTTCCTGTGTTAACTCAAACCAACAAATAGTCAACTAGCAATAAGATAGTTGGAGAGAACCTCTGACAAAAAAAGCCAAAAAAATCAAATAAGAGGTGAATCCTAAAAATTAACTTTTATTAATACGAGATAAAAAATATATGTATAACCCCTGTAAACATCTCTCAAGAAACAAAATACTAAGCAGCGATGCAAAAATACCATGGTCCCTACCCTAATGCAAGAAACTCGCTCCGATAAGGGCGCTCTTGCCCAGAACCTGACCCTAACCACAACAAAAAACACAAAAATACCAATACCAATATATTTTGTTTGCTGTTTTTCTGTACTGACCTGCCTGAATAAAGCTAGCCGACTGAGGCCAGTTTAAAAATATACCGAGCGTTGGAGTGACCGAGGATGGCGATTCCGCTAAAGCATGCTAAATTAACCCAGGACAGTCCATGATAGCATCCAAAAGCTAGTGAGATGTGGCTGCAGATGTATGAGTTTCCTGACACTAATGACGTGCCTGACATTAGGGCTATTGTACTGGACAAACTTTCCCTAGAGGTTATGGACGGAAATAGTAATGGTATCTTAGAGGTGGTATGTCCTATAGTTTATGGCAACTTGGAGAGTTGTGCTACAGGTTCTGGTGAAGCCAATGTGGTTGCTGCTAGCAATCAGGTATCTACTGGTCTAAGTGAGTTGCATGCGTGCAAGCCTGGGTCCTCAGATGATAAACAAGTCCCCAGTGTTGAGGCGGAGGTGGCCAGCAGGGCTTTCCTGAGAGAGTGCATGAGGCAACTGTGGGTACAAGTGTAGTAGTATAACCAATTAAATAGATTAGTACTCTACTGTTGGTTCGGAGACCATTAATGATGAAGCTGAACCTCATGATCATGTGAGGACAAGTTCTAAAACCATAATTCTGGAGAATGAAAGTAACTATGTCCCATCTGTTGCCCATTGTGTGGTAATTATTTGTTATGAGCCAAAGTCTGAGCTGAGAGTGGACTAATTAGTCTCAGCCTCTGGCAATGTAAGGGAGAGGTGGCCCATATCAACATATAGTAACCTGGAGGCTACCGGTGATGGTGACCAGGTTAAATATTGTGGTGAGACATATGTAAAGGCTCTGCATGTCTGTATGAAAGTGGAGTACAGGTCCCCTGAGAGTAAGGTTCTTGCCAAGGGAAACAGAGGGCTGTGTGACAAAGTGGTACCTCAAAACAGGAGTTTTGACCCTAGAAGGAGGCTTGTACAGAGTGAAAAGAGGTACGATATTTATCAGAGGGGGGATATGTGGCGAGCGACCTCAGGAGGTCGCATGTTTTTGCCACTGAGTGATTTACAGCAGAGGACTTGCAGGAGATGTGCCACAGAGGGCCAGGTCTTGGTGGGTAAAAGCCAGCTATATTGGGTCAGTGACTCTATATTACTGACCCTGGCAGTAGCTGCTAGATTAGCTGTTGTGCGGCTAAGTATGGCCAGGCTTTTCCGGAACGGCTATAGCGTTGGGTGGGTGGCCACATTTCAGGACAGGCTTTTGGCAGGTCTCTGGAGGTCTTATAATAATAACAGTAGGACTATGTGTATCATCTATAATACCACTCATGTTCTCCAAAGGCAGCCTGGAGGAAGCTGTAATAATGGGGCGTATGAGCTGTAGCCGGCCGCAGGGTGACTTGTGTTTTAGCAGAGCTAGATCAGTGTAGCTTTACAGAGGTTTGAATATGGCAGGTCTCCCCGAAGATAAATGAGAGAGGTGTACCAGAGTCCCACACCACCTCATACACACTTTCACACACTCAGAACAAGGAGGCTACTGCGTAGTCTATTCCCCAACTAAGCTGGAGCAGGAGAAGAGAGGATCGGTGTAAAGATGTGGGGTAAACAGCAGCTACAGAGGTACTACACTTATAAGTGGAGTAATAGTGCCTGATAATAGAAGCTGTGTGGAGTGTCTGTGTATGGTCAAAGCAGCACTCCCCTCCAGATGCAACAGACGGCTAAATTCGTCGACCTCGTTGAGATAACCGGCTGAGCGCCTTCTCTTACACCTCCACTGCCATGCCAGTCCAGGCCACCATGAGTCTTATGACAAACAAACGTTGTATACCAAACAAACTGGACTTATACCAAAGTACCACTGTCTGTGTACTTTGGTATATACAGCTGAAACCAGAATAAACCTTACCCGTTTTATGTCAGTTAGGAACCAAAATTATTTATATTTGCCAAATGCCAGAATAATGAGAGCGTGAGAATTTTTTAAGGCATTTTTATTACTTTCTACAATATCAAAGGTTTATATACATTAGGATTACTATGCCTGGGAGATCCCATATGATGATGTCAAACTTCTGATATGTTTATTGGCAACATCTGAGTTAATCAGAAGCACACCTGTGGATATATTTTATGGTTCTTTGCATGTAGTCGGTAGTAGTTATTTTATCTTGTAACTGTACCACTCACTACCTGTAAACGGGAGATCATTTAACTCCCTTTAATCTAGTCACTAAAGTCAATGACAGGTAGCTATTCTATAATGTAGCAAAATTTATTAAAAGTCTTCAACATACAAGAACTTCAAACAGATACATGTTTGTTACTTGCGGTTTCTTTGTAGCACAAGACCATAGAGGCCGGTACCTCTTCATGCAGCCACAAAGCCTGGCTTCTCCATCTTGAAGTACACGTGGCAGGCAGGCGTAGAGCAACCACGCACGGCGTTTCGGGAGAATCCCTCCCCCTATCTCAAGCTTGATTGGCACACCAGAAACACACTGCTTCTGTGTGTCTGGATCAGCCTTTGGTGCATTTCCAGATACCTGAAGGTGCCTCGTTCATCTGTAGAAACAACTGTACGCAGATGGGAATGTCCAGTCATGATACCGCTCAGGAAGAAGATGGGTTCTGTGTCTCAGAGATGAACATGCTTTGCTCCGACATGTGCATATCAACCCAAGAATAAAAGCAAAAGACCTTGTGCAGATGCTGGTGGAAGCTGGTAAGGTTGTGCCATTATCCACAGTGAAACAAGTACTGTATCGACATGACCTAGAAGGACACTCTGCCAGGAAGAAACCATGACTCCAAAAGAAACATATAAAAGCCAGATTGATGTTTGCAAATGCACACAGGAACAAAGACATGTCCTCTGGTTTGACATGTCCTGTGGTCTGACGAAACAAAAATTTAATTGTTTGGCCGTAATGTCCATCGTTACATTTGGAGGAAAAAGGGAGAAGCTTGGAAGCCTAAGAACACCATCCCAACTGTGAAACATGAGGGTGGCAGCATCCTGTTGTGGGATTGTTTTCCTGCAGGAGGGACTGATGCACTTCACAAAATAGATGGCATCGTGAGGAATGAAGATTATGTGGCAATACTGAAGCAACATCTCAAGACATCAGTCATAAAGTTAAAGCTTGGGCAGAAATGGGTCTTCCAAATGGAAAATGACCCGAAGCATACTGCCAAACTGGTTACAAAGTGGCTTAAGGATAACCAAGTCAATGTTTTGGAGCGACCACCACAAAGCCCTGATCTCAATCCTATTGAAAGTTTATGGGCAAAACTGAAAAGGCAGGTGTGAGCAAGGCGACCTACAAACATGGCTCAGTTACACCAGTTCTGTCAGGAGGAATGGGCCCAAATTCCTACCAACTATTGTGAGAAGCTTGTGGAAGGCTATCCAGAACTTTTGACGCAAGTCATATAGGTTAAGGGCAATGCTACCAAATACTAATGAAATGTATGGAACTTTTGACTTTTCAGAAAGTAATACAAATGCTTTCTCTCACATTATTCTTGGCAAATGTATATAATTTTGAATATATATATATATATATATATATATATATATATATATATTTACATACACACACACACACACACACACGTGTATATATATATATATATATATATATATATATTTATATTGTAGGGATTAGCTCAAAGAGAAGCAGTCCTTTAGTTTGAAACACGGCAAAGTTTATTGTAGCACTCCACAAAACATGAAAAATAAATGGCAGGCTTGCTTCAGCCAAACAAAAGGCATCCAAAAACACAGTCACTGGTATCAGTACAGTACCGTACTCGGGATCCCTGATCCGCATGCAGGTTTCAGTCGCTCTCTCTCTGGAGTGCAAGGCCCAGCTCTGGCTCTCATGCAAACATTCGCTCCTCTGAGCAGTTTGACCAAGCTAGGGAACCACACCCCCTCTCATCTGAGCCTGCTGGCCTTATATAGGGCTGGTAAGCCCAGGACTGGATGTGGGAGCAGCCCGTCCCACCCAACTCTACAGACTGCTCCAATAAAGCCCGACCCGGATCACAGCATTACTGCCATACTACACATACAAAACCTGTGTCAGTGGCCTGCTGCCGCTGACACCAAAACAAATGGGCTTTATTTCACCGATCTTAGGCAGATATCGGTGACACATAACGTCCATCAATAACTGCACCTTATGCTCTCCTGCATATAAATATATATATATATATATATATATATATATATATATATATATATATATATATATTTATATATTTATTTATACACACACACACACACACACACACACACACACACAACTACCATGTGAGAAGGATCCTAATACCACAGTTTAGGAACTGCACAGATTTTAATTTGCACTTAGTGTCAGCATCGTACAAAGTTTCTTTATGGGGTGTACTAGTGCATCTGAAAAAGTTAGAATATCATTAAAAATGTAATTATTGTCTGTAATTCAAGTCAACTAGAAAAGCCCTTTTATTGTACAGATTCATTACACACAGAGCAATATATTTCAAGTGTTTACTTCTTTTACTGTGGTTGATTATGGCTTACAACTAATGAAATTTCAGCATATCAGAAAATTGGAATAATGGGTGAAATGTCAATATTGTTGACTCATGGTGTTACATACAAATGTTTCCTAAAGTTTTAATTGGTCCCTCAGTCTAGTTCTGTAGGCTACATAATCATGGGGAAGACTACGGACTTGACAGTTGTCCAGAACACAATCACTGACACCCTCAACAAAAATGTAAGCTTGGTAAAGAAGCTGGCTGTTCAGTGTGCTGCATCAAAGCATAGTAATAGAAAGCTGTTTAGAACTGTCACATCCCTTTTATCAAGCCACTCATGACCCAGAGACACCATCAGAACCATCTTACCTGGGCTAAAGAGAATAAAAACTAGATTGTTGCTCAATGCGCCAAAGTCCTGTTCCCAGATTAAAGTAAATTTTGCATTTCAATTGGATGTCAAGGTCCCAGAGTCTATAGGAAGAATGCAGAGGCCGCAATCCAAGTTGCTTGAGCTCCAGTGTGGATTTTCCACAGTCAGTGGTGGTTGTGGGAGCCATGCCGGTGTCGATCTACTGAATTGTTTTAGGTCCAAGGTAAGTGCAGCCATCTACCAGGAAATGTAAGAGCGCTTCATGCTTACCTCTGCTGACAAGCTTTATGTGGATGCTGATTTCATGTTCCAGCAGGACCTGGCACCTGCACACACTGCCAAAAGTACCAATACCTGGTTTAATAACCATAGTATCACTGTGCTTGATTGGTCAGGAAACTTGCCTGACCTAAATCATATACAGAATCTATGAGGTATTGTCAAGAGTAGAATGAGAGACACCAGACCCAAAACTGCAATCAAGTTGAACGGCCCTATCAAGGCAACCTGGGCTTCTGTAACACCTCAGCAGTGCAACAGGCTGATCGTCTGCATGCCACGCCACATTGATGCAGTAATTCAGGCAAAAAGGAGCCCCCACAAAGTATTGAGGGCATATACTGTACATACCTTTCAATAGGTCAACAGTTCTATAATGCAATTAATTTTTTCAATTGGTCTTCTACACTATTCTAATTTTCTGATATAGTGATTTTTGGGTTTTCATTAGATTTAAGCCATGATTACCCACATTGAAATAAATTAATGATTGAAATATATCAATGTGTATAATAAGTCTATACAATATGTGGGTTTCACTATTTGACGTGGGTTACGGACATAATTTCTAACGATATTCTAGTTTTTGAGATGCACTAGTATTCACCGGTCAAAAAGTGTCTTTGGCGAAAGTCCAGAACGCATACACAATGCTGAAGACCGTTGAAATCAATAAGACTGCAGACACAGAAATATCTGTGTTAGGCTGATGAAACAAAGATCTGGACAAAGCTCCGTGCCACCTTCATGTATTTAAAAGTGTCAGTGTGACATCTGGAACATCAATTAAACCTAAACTACAAGTCGTCCTGCATATCAAAAAAAAAAAAGCTGCCAATAATGCTAGAAATAAATATATCTAACTATTGAGTGAGTTTCAGACCCTGCAGAATAGAAACACAAACTACAACAAAACTAATATATAAACATGGAAATTTTATATTTCCCCAACCAAGCAAAATTCATTTGTACAATCTGAACACAAACACAGCTTTTCATTTACCCCTTGATACCTTTATATAAAGTATTATGACTACAGTATATGAACAGAATTTACTGCAACGCCGTTCATGTTGAATATTTTATCACTGGAATTAATAGACCATGAAACCTAAAATTGAAGTTGAAGTAGATAAAAGAGTTGCTGATAGGGTCTTTACGAAGAGTGTGTTCACATTACATGTGTTTGACATGTATGCCAGGGCTAAATGTGTCCTTATGACAGATGCCATTTAGTGGCATCCATCACCTATGGGGACCCATTTGTCAGAAAAAAAGCCAAAACTATGTACCACACAAATTGTACGCTATTCAATTATACCTACATATACATGCCCAATGTAAATATGCCATAAGACCATTAGGGTGACAGTATTTTTGCTTCATAGTCTCCAAAAAATTGGGACTCTCGCAAGAGAACAAAGAGTGACTTTTGATCACTATATTTACTATTTTGCCATAGGCAAACTTAAACTCTATCAGTTATCTGTAAAACACTAAAACGTAACTTTAATTATGTATAACTCTTAACCTCTATACACACTATTAAAAAACCTGATTTCTAACCACCATTTAACCCTTTCTACTACTCAAAGAAGGATTGGGATCCCTTACTGGAGCTAGTATATTGCTGTATATATAAGGCTTTCCTGTTAATAGGTGGTGCTCCACCAGACTTGATAATAGAAAAGGAGCTATTCCTTCTTTGAGTTTGTAGAAAGGGTTTAAAAGGTGAGGTTAGAAATCAGGTTTTTAAATAGTGTGTATAGAGGTTAAGAGTTATACATAATTAAAGTTACATTTTAGTGTTTTACAGATAGAGAACTGATAGAGTTTAAGTTTGCCTATGGCAAAATAGTAAATATAGTATTTTTGCTTCTGCACATATGACCTTCCTTCTGTGGGTCTGTCCCCAAATTCTAAGACAGAAAGGTCATGCTGGCATTTGATGTGAATCTGTAACCATGGTGGGATCCCTTTCTCTAAGGATGAGAGTACACTAGGGAAAATAATTTAATACACTGGCAATTTTGCAAGTTTTGGCTAAGCCACTCCAGGACCTTGAAATGCTTCTTATGGAGCCACTCCTTAGTTGTCCTGGCTGTGTGTTTCAGGTCATTGTCCTGCTGGAAGACCCAGCCACTACCCATCTTCAATGCTTTTACTGAGGGAAGGACAAAATCTCCCAATACATGGCCCCATCCATCCTCCCTTCAATACAGTGCAATGGTCCTGTCCCCTTTACAGAAAAGCACCCCCAAAGTATGATGTTTCCACTCCCATGCTTCACAGTTGGGACGGTGTTCTTGGGGGTTGTACTCATCCTTCTTCCTCCAAACACGGTGAGTGGAGTTGATACCAAAAAGTTCTATTTTGGTCTCATCTGACCACATGACCTTCTCCCATGTCTGCTCTGGCAAACAGGCCCAGACATCTGCTGGCGTGAGCGAGGGAACTTGCATGTCCTGCAGGATTTTAATCCATGACTGCGTAGTGTGTTACTAACGATAATCTTCGAGACTGTGGTCCCAGCTCTATTCAGGTCATTGACCAGGCCCTCCTTTGTAGTTCTGGGCTGATTCCTAACCTTTCTCAGAATCATCCTCCCCCACGATGCGAGATCTTGCATGGAGACCAGACCGATAAAGATTGACAGTCATCTTGTGTGTCTTCCATTTTCTAATAATTGCGCCAATAGTTGTTGCCTTCTCACTAAACTGCTTGCCTATTGTCCTGAAGCCTATCCCAGCCTTGTGCTGGTATACAATTTTGTTCCTGGTGGAAGTTCTTTGGTCTTGGCCATGGTGGAGAGGTTGGAGTGTAATACTGTCGACAGGTGTCTTTCATACAGGTAACAAGGTCAAACAGGTGCAATAAATACAGGTAATGAGTGCAGAGTAGGAGGGCCTCTTAAAGAAAAACTAATAGGTCTGCGAGAGCCAGATTTCTTGCTGGTTGGTAGGTGATCAAATACTTATTTCATGCAATAAAATGCAAATGAATTATTTAAAAATCATACAATGTTATTTTCTGGATTTTTTTTTAGATGTGGTCTCTCACAGTTGAAGTGTACCTACGATAAAAATTACAGACCTCTCCATTCTTTGTAAGTGGGAAAACCTGCAAAATCACCAGTGTATGAAATACTTATTTTCCCCACTGTAAGTACCTTCTGAAAGTTCAAACTAGTTTCCAAAGTATCAATCTAAGATCCAGAGGGAGAGGTTTCTGCTGCTTTGTACTAGACATACAGGAGTCTAGCTATTTCTTACCTAGGAATTAGGTTACAATTAAGTCTGATCCACATCTGTGTTAAAGGTTTGGTTAGGAACCTCCATCGCAGATTCTGTCAAAAATGACTAAAAATTCGGATTTTTGTCCTTACCATTAAATCCTTTTCCCATCTGATTCATTGGAGGACACAGCACCTTGGGTATAGGCTCTTGCGATAGGAGGCGGACACTAGACAGAGACCAAATGTGTTAGGCCCGCCCAGATGGATCATAACGCCTGCTGCCGCCAGGCTAATCAGTTTGAACAAAAGCCATAGCAGAGAAGTTCAACATAGTCCAGTTCCAATGAGAAAACATCAAATGGGAATCAGAAAAGAGAATAATAAGAAGAGGGAGGGATCGGTGTCCTCCAATGAATCAGATGGGAAAAGGATTTTACAGTAAGTACAAAAATCCAAACTTCTCGTCAATATCACTGGGGGACACAGCATCTTGGGATGTCCAAAAGCAGTCTCAGAAGGTGGGGAAACAAATGTCACAACAAAAAATTCCTCAGCAGTGCTAAGCCTTAGCACACTGCTGCTTGAAGTATCTTACAGCCTAGGCTTGCGTCAACTGAGGCCAAGGTATGAATTTGGTAAAACTTAGAAAAAGTATGGACCGAAGCCCAGGTGGCAACTTTGCAAACCTGTAGAGCTTAAGCTTGATGGCGAACCGTCCAGGAGACATCCCTAGACCAAACGCTCACGTGGAATGGGTGGTGACCCGAAATGGAAGAGGACCGATAAGCTTCTGAGATCTCAGACCGGATCTGGCAAAAGGGGCCTCAGAGGCTGCCAGACCCCTGCGCAAGCCCTCTGGTAAGACAAAGAGGCCTCGGAGCACCTAAAAGATTCAGTAGCAGAGAGGTAGACCCGAACGGCACTGACACTGTCTAAACAATGTAACACCCGTTCTAGAGGATGAGAGGGAGAGGGGGAAAAAGGGGAGAACTATGACCTCATTGATATGAAATGATGAAAACACCTTATGGAGAAACAAAGGAACAGCACGTAGAACAACTTTGTCCTTATGCAGTACCAAGAAAAGGGATTTACAAGATAGAGCCGCCAGTTCAGACACTCGAGGGATAGAAGTAATGGCCACCAGAAAGGCCACTTTAAAAGAAAGCAAATGCAGTAATACTTCCCGTAATGGCTCAAAAAGGTGAAGACTGTGGTTCGATTGGCCTACGAACCGGTGGTACGGAATGAGTGACCGCCTGTAAAAAGGTTTTGACTTGGGAGCAAGAGGCCAACGTACACTCAAACAGCACCGAGAGGGCAGAGATCTACCCCCTCAGAGAGGAAAGGCTCAGCGCCCAGTTACAGACCTGACTGGAGAAAAGAAAGCACCCTTGGTTTAGAGCATCTCAAGGGGTGAAATCCCTGGGTTTCCGACCAGGCAAAATAGGCCTTTTAGGCACAGTAATAAATACGGGTCGATTAAGGCTTCGGTGCTCGAATTATGGTCCGGATAACCGAGTCTGAAAAACTGCAAGATGCTAGTAGTGCGATTTCAACAGCCATACCATCAAACGCAGCTGCGGTAAAGTGGGGTGGAACAGAGGCCCTGGAAAAGAAGGTCTGGTCGCAGAGGAAGAGGCCAGGGAACGTCTGCCAACAGGACGATGAGAGCCGCATGCCAGGCCCTGTGGGGCCAGTTTGGGGCAACGAAAATGGTCAGTACCCTCTCGGTCTTTTTTTGCTTTTTAAACAGAATTTTATTAGATTTTTACAATTACAAATAAAACATACTGACGAATGGCAAAGATATAAGATCTCACTTGAAACAAAAGGTCACAAGATAAAGCACAATTAGTACGTACAGTGCAATATGCTGAACAGTAATAATAGAGTATTAGAATTTAAGTACTTTGGTATCATTGTAGTAGGAATTAAGTAACTAAACAGCTCCACCTCAACTAAAAAAAAAACCCCACTAAACTGTAGCGGAAAAGTGGTATCTGGAACCCTCTCGGTATTGAGGCGTTTGAGCACCCGAGGAAGTAGGGGACAGGGAGGGAAGAGGTAGACTAGCGCAAACTAACACCAAGGTAGAACCAGCACATCTACCACGAGAGCCTGGGGATCCCAGGACCTAGATACATAACCCCTGAGCTGATGACTGAGGTGAGTTGCAAACAGATCGAAATCTGGAGGCGAGAAGGTGAAAAATCTCTGGTGGAAGAACCCACTTCCCGGGATCCGTCGATGCCCGGCTGTGACACCCGCCAACCAGTTCTCCATCCCTGGAATGAAAGTCGCCGACAGGGCCAGAACCAAGCATTCCACCCAGCACAGGATCCTTGAGACCTCCAGAAATGCCACCAGGCTTCTGATGCTTCCCTGATTTAGATAGGCCACCACCGTGGTGTTGTCAGACTAAATCTGAATTGAGTGACCCTGAAGGAGAGGAGACAAATGGCTCTGCATTCCAGAATATTGATTGGAAGACTGGATTCTCTGGGGGGGGACTCCAAGTCGTCTGCGCGCCGAACACAGCAACCCACCCCGAGGCAACGGTGTCCGAAGTTATAAATCAGCCATTGCGGGGACAGAAAGGACTTCCCCTGATGAAACGCAGGGGAGACCAGCCACCAGCCAAGGTCAGCCTGGACCTGGGGTGGAAGGTGAATCGCCCTGTCCAGGGACACTGAAGAACCGTCCCAACGAGCCAGCATTGCTCGCTGCAGAGGGCGAGAATGAAACTGCGTGAAGGCCACCGCATGCAAGTGCGAAGAGTGTATAGGATGCGTCTTCAGAGCAGGGCAACGCCCGACCATAAAACGCTGTATTTTCTGGTTATCTGAGTGTCGAGAATCATCTCCAAAAATTCCCTTCTCTAGAACAGAGTCAGTCAAGACTTGTTGAAACTGATGACCCAACCAAAGCGCGCCAGGATGTTTAGGGTAATTCTGATGCTGTCCAGACTGGCGCATCGTGGCAGAGCTTTCACTAGAAGGTCGTCTAGATAGGGAATAATAGTAACTCCCCTTGATACGAAGAACCGACATCAGGGGTGCCAGGACCTTTGTGAAAACTTTTGGTGCAGTTGCAAGGCCAAACAGCAGAGCTCTGAACTGGAAATGCCGAGAACCTACTGCAAACCTCAGAACTCGCTGGTGGGCCTGGGCAAAAGGGACGTGTTGTCTATCACAGCAAGGAACTCACTCCGCTCCAAAGTAGCCACCACTGACCGGAGAGATTCCATACGGAAACCTAGACAAGGACCTATACCCAAGGTCCCCCAATGATATTGATGAGAAAAGAGAGAGCGCGCAGCATAATGTTCCTTTTTTTTGCTCTCCAGTTAAACTCACTTTCACAATAACAGAAAGCAGATGGACCCTATTACAGTCAATGAAGTTGGATAGGTGCTGCTGGTGTCCGTCATGTAACAGATCTGGGACCATCATTATTTTTGGTCTTCTCTTCCTATGAAGAACAGAAAAATGAAACAACAGTGCAGATATGAACCAGGCCTAATAGGTGGGTGCATTTATATAGCTATAGGGTTAAAGAAGTATTAGTCATACACAAGCCTTGAAGCCTGAGAGGACCCCAAAGGCCAATCTACCACATAACATGACTCCAGTATAAAAATGGCACATCGCGCAAGTACAGATTTTGAATTGGGACCAAGATTTAAAAGTTACAACTCTGGTATACTACATTACTCCTAAAGGACAGAGAATGCTTCCCTAGCATTATGCTATTTTGGCTTTAATTAAAATCACTTTATGCGGATTTAATTTGTAATTACCACAAAGTCACTTCTACGTTAAGGTCGGTTAACAGAATGAGGAGGGTGACGCTTGCAGACGTTCTACCAATTCATTTCTATGGGAGTCCCAAATATATAGCCGAGTGAGTGTGCCCAGCTATATTCAAAACTCTCATAAAATAAATAAGGAGGATGGCCAGAAGTACCGCCCTCCTCATTCTGTAACACAGTCGGCTCGTAGCTAGCTATGAGCTGACCTTAACAAGGAAGTGCTTTGTGGGAACACCCCTTAAATATTGCAATTCATATTGTTACCTTTATATCCTTGTGTGCCCACCTTTCTGGCTTCAGGCTCCCATTTCCTGGTTCTACAGCAGATTGACATATAAACTCTTCTATTTCTAGCTGAGCCTGTTAGAGTGACATTGCTAATAGAAAGCTTTAAACAGTAGGGAAGAAGGCTACGAAGATCTAAAGGCTTCAGGTTTGTTGGCAAGAAACAAACAAGCTCCCGTGCTGATAAGACACAGCAGGTAGAGACTTCATCAATCCGGCCAGCGCTGCTAGAGCAGAGATAGATGGTCAGTAACCTAGGAAAGCTTGAGTACAGACGCAGGAGATACGTACTGCTCTAGCAAGGAAGGAAGCAAAGGAAAGGAAGCAAAATCAGAACAGCAACGTATTTGGTAATATTATATATTTACCTTTGCCTACATGTTTGAAGCTAATCACTGTGCTGAGAAGACTCATTTAAGTTATGGTAATGGTAGTTTATGGTAATTGTATAGGAACTATAATTATGTTACAATATATTTTGGTATGTGCAATCATGTATTTTTATGTGACCTTTTATATTAGACGTGCAGCCATTGAATATCATTAAGTGAACTAGTGACCACTGAACATCTTATGGTAGCCTTTCCGGTCTATTTTTTCTTACATATTTTAGATATTTTTTAACAATTGATTAAATATAGTAAAGCATTTGTATACTATATTATAAGGAGTCTAATTTGTAGTTATATGGTATATGTATGTATATTGACTCACTGGTTAATGTAGAGTTGCCCTTTACAGTCATCATTGTTCATCGACGGCCTGATTTACTTTAGCTTTGCTAGAAAGTAGACAATATAAGGCAAGAAAATGCCCGCATAACCCTAAAAATCCTAGACTGCCACAGCTCCAATATTTTTAATGCGAACAAGGAATTCCACCCTCCCAGCCGCTGCGACAATGCTTCCTATCATGCACTGACATTATCAATAAGAGATCAATACCCGTATTCACCCAGAGTGACAGGAAAGAAATAAATATTTATACCATATAACCTGTATCAATGCAGCACTAGCCTGTCAATATCTGATTAACTTGAGGAATAGCTTCTCGTTTTCTATTAATGATTAATAACGAGGCATATTAACCCCACAACTGCTGGAAGCCCTCGATGCTGGGCACAAATCCAGGTCAGACGACGCTTTTTCGGACTACATTTTGAGGTTTAGATCTCCCAAGATGCTTTTTTTTTTATTAGTAGTAAGAACAGCCTGGTGGTATGCAATGAAGTTAACTGGTTTCTGCATGGTGGAGCTAGTGTCCAGTGCGAGTAAATGAAGAGCGTGTGATAGATGTGAGTGTGTTTACTGGGTGGGGGTGAATGGAGGACACGAGGAGAGGAGGGGCCGCTTAATTGTCTTCTTGACAAGTTCAACTATGACGACTTGATTCATGAAATGCCGATGAGTCTTGGAGAGGGTCACGCAGGGAAGACGCTGAGATAATTAAGATTTCAAGCATCTGAACAAGGAAGGAAAGTGAGCAGCACTAAGGAAATCAATAAGACCCTTTTATTTGCTGTGACACAGATGTCTTGGCCAATTGATCCTAATAGGTAGGCTTGATAGCATCGGGCAGCTGCCTCCCCAGAGCAGCAAGGGGGAGCCTGCTGCTTATCAAATGCACAAATCCCACGCGCCTACTATGCAGGCAACGGAGATGGACCAGTTCTTGCTACACAACACATAAGAGGTGCCAAGTTCCGACTTCAGCAGATGATTGGAAAAAGCCGTTAAAATGACGCTACAAAATAATCCAGATAATTGAGGCATCAAAATGGCAGATTATCTTTACACAGTAAGCATGAGGCGAGACCTTCCACTATGAAGGATTAAGACTTGGCACTCAAATTTAAGTAATATCATCCATACACAGAAAGAAAATAAGCCACGTCATTCAAGGTTATTCTTCCCAGTGAATCCTACATGTGCAGCAAATTCTTAATTCAAGGGAAGTATTTTATTAAGGGCCGATCACACGGCTTATTGCAGGGATGGATTTCAGCCGTACTGCGCGCCGTACTGCGCTGCAATATGGCTGGAATTCGTCCCAGCCATTACGGTAATCCACAGTTCTCATAGAGAACTATGGATTCCGTCTCTCCTCCCCGCTCGGCGAATCCGCCGAGCGGGAAGAAAGTGACATGTTCATTATCCGGCAGGATACGCGCCGTGGATAATGAAAGTCTATGGGGCCGGCGGGCAGCGCCCCCGCCCCTTACTCAAGCCGTAATTTTCGGGCAAAAACCCCTCCTGCAATTACGGCTTTTAATAACCGGGCCTTAAAGGGCAGTTTAAGGAATGTAAAATTTTAATATCTATATCTGGCAAATTATATATAATATATATATATATATAATATATATATATATAATATTATATATATATATATATATATATATATACCACACACACACACACACACACATACATACAGAGATCTAACTATATTTATATATATATATATACACACACACACATATACATACATACACACACATATACACATGCTGGGATCTTTCTTTGTATCCAGGAGATAAATCTAATGATAGCCAAATCTGAGGATATCATGTGGTGCTAGGTAAACCTCACAGTAAATGCGTGGAGATTCCTTTAATTCAGCATCTGATAACCTAGAACGCCTGATGAGCCAGAATAGAAGACTGCACAAAGACAAGCCAATATGTGCCAGCAGTTCCCAACTTAGTGAACCCAGCTTACCTTGCTGCTAAATAGGTTGCCATTCATTCCACTATGTGAAACGACCCTTCCACTGCAGCAGTCTCTACAAGTGAAATTGAAGTCTTGCTGCAACTTCCACAGGAAAATTGATCACTAAGGCCAGCCCCATGGTGATCAGCTGATTGCCAGGCCATTTTTACTTGAGTTGGACAATTTCCCACATTTTAGGCTTTCTTCGGGTTCTCTACACTAACAAATGTGTTTTATATACTTTTGTATTACCATCTCAGAATCCAGAATATTTGACAATGCAATACTTGTCAGATTTCATGGATATCAGATTAAGGCCCTATGGGAATACACCAAGCTTATGGCTCCCATTTGTGGTATTTGTCGGGATACCATGAAACATTTATCCAAATAGATACCACAGGAGGGTCCCAATGGGGCCATTCAGATTTATAGGTCACGTGCTGTCCGACTTAGACCATATTTGCCTTATTTACCAAGAAAATACAGGCTTTATGTATCGGATATCGAAGTGTGAAAGACTCACACTTTTGTGTCCAATATATCAATATTTCTAGTTAAGTAACTAGAGCAGGCATAGTCCAATTCAGACTACATTTGCCTTATGGCTCCATCACAACCCCTCCAACAGTATCCAATGAGATATATTTTTCACAGTATTTTGCAGTTACAACAAACGTGGGCCATAAGCGTGATGTGAATGGGGGCTAAAAGACATTGACTGTGATTGTAGCATGCAGTGAGAATGAAGGAGTATTAGATGAGGCAACAGCTCACCTGTCCATTGGCCAAAATCTTCTTAAGCTCTGCAGAAGACGTCTTAAGACTGTAAGAGAAGACATTTTACACGGTTGATAAGAGATTGCACTATTTGTAATGTCCTTATAATTTAGTTACAAAAAAAAAAGATGACTGAAGCATATTTTAGAACTTATGTTAGAAGAGTATTCCAAAGTTAATTTATTGTTCCCATCTGCATGTACATCAACTATTGGCAACTAACTGCAAAAATGTTTGATGGAGTAAATTGCTCTAATAGATTCTCTCTAACTACACAGGCAGGTAAGAGATTAAACAATATTAATAAGTATAAATTTTCCTGAAGTGAGCCGCCAAATGATCAGATGATTCACATTTTCTCAGTATGCGTATAAGCTGCTAGGGCCAAATTGACACAAGTGCTCACATCTTCTTATTCCTAACCCAGCCATGCGTTATCCCTTATATTAAGGACAGCCCAAACACTGTCTGAAGTCTCTTGGGCAGTCAATTAAATCAATGGGGTGGCACAGGGCTGGAATAGGTGAGGGAGAATTGAGCACTGGTGGCAATCAGAGTTGTCCAGTGGACACTTGCAGATCAATAGCATATTAAAGAAATTTACATTATCGGCTCAAAAACATGAGGGTTCACTTATTAATGCTATTTAAACCGCCACTCACATATGTAGTTAGTTTCATGAAATAAATGGCTCTTTTTGTATCAGTCTTGCCTGTTGCATCTCAGTATAGCCTTAGTAAAGTGCAGACTATAGTTGGTTACATAGTAGTATGAAAAATTTAATGAGCTTATAATATTTGACCAACATGACTTCCATACAACTTGTGGGGTATATGTATGTATGTACGTATGTATGTGTATATTATATATTATATATATATATTATATATTATATATTATATATATATTTATATATGCACACACACACCTTACATATATATAACGCCCCACATACATACACACACACACACAGTACATCCAGATAGATGAGCTTTGCATGTGAAAATGAGTTGAGACAAGTAAACCGGTAACAATGAACATGTTATCCGATTTGCAGGCAGAATGTTATACAGCAGGAGGAGCTGAGCAGATTGATACATAGTTTTGTAGGAATAGATTTAGCAGAACTTATAATTTATTTAATTTACTGCTTGTTCTGGGTAAAAGAGTCCATTAGGAGGTCTTATCAATGATTGACAGATATCTCTGTTTGCACACTCATACCAGGAATACTGTCAATAACTGATAAGACCACCCACTGGACTCCTTAATCCAGAATAAGCAGTAAATTATATGAATACAAGTTCTACTAAATCTCTCCTAAGAAAACTATATATCACTCTGCTCAGCTCCTCCTGCTCTACAACATACCACCTGCAGATAAGATAGCATGTGCAATGTGACAGGTTCCCTCTAAGTCAGACCTGGGCAAAGTACGGCCCCCGGGCCGCATCCGGCCCGTCAGCTCGTCGGGGGGTGCGGCCCCGGCGTACGCTGCCCCCAGGTCTGCTAATAGTAGCGCTGACAGGGCCCCCCCGCCGGCCGGGTATTGATGAGAGGCCTCCGCGGGCCGTCAGGCTACTATTCTGGTGAATTAGGCAGCGACGCGATGAACTCCGCTCACCGCGGCACTGCCGCTCCTCGGTGCACGCAGAGTAATAACTCTGTGCGGGCCCAGGAGCTGACGGAGGAGCTTCCCGGGGCTGGTGACGTGATGACATCATGCCACCAGCGCCGGGACGCTCCTCGGATGGAAGATGAGCGCGCTCGGCAGGAAAGCAGGTAAGCCAAGGTGAGTATTAGTGTTTGTTGTTTTTTACCTGCCTGGGGACACACCTAACTATATATCTGACTGGGACACACCTAACTATCTCTATACCTGCCTGGGGTACAAGACACACCTAAATATATATCTGACTGGGGACACACCTAACTATCTCTATACCTGCCGGGGACACACCTAACTATATATCTGCCTGGGGACACACCTAACTATCTCTATACCTGCCTGGGGACACACCTAACTATCTCTATACTGCCTGGGGACACACCTAAACTATCTCTGCTATACCCTGCCTGGGGACACACCTAACTATCTCTATACCTGCCTGGGGACACACCTAACTATCTCTATACCTGCCTGGGGACACACCTAACTATCTCTATACCTGCCTGGGGACACACCTAACTATCTCTATACCTGCCTGGGGACACACCTAACTATATATCTGCCTGGGGACACACCTAACTATCTATATACCTGCCTGGGGACACACCTAACTATCTCTATACCTGCCTGGGGACACACCTAACTATATATCTGCCTGGGGACACACCTAACTATCTCTATACCTGCCTGGGGACACACCTAACTATATATCTGCCTGGGGACACACCTAACTATCTATATACCTGCCTGGGGACACAGCCTAACTATATATCTGCCTGGGACACACCTAAACATATCTACTATACCTGCCTGTGAGGAGCCCTAATTATCTATATACCTGCCTGTGGGAAGCCCTAACTATATACCTGCCTGTACGGAGGCCTAACTAGCTATATACCTGCCTGTGTGAAGCTTTAACTATAAACCTGCTTGTATGGAGCCCTAACTAACTAGATACCTGCCTGAGGGGAGCTGTACCTATCTATATACCTGCCTGAGGGGAGCTGTACCTATCTATATTCCTGCCACAGGGGAGCTGTACGCACCTCATCTATATTCCTGCCTGCTCAGGGGAGCTTACCTATCTACTATTCCTGCCTCAGGGGAGCCGTACCTATCTATATACCTGCCTGAGGGGAGCTGTACCTATCTATATACCTGCCTGAGGGGAGGCACTATACCTATCTATATATAGTACTCCCTGAGGGGAGCTGTACCTATCTATATATCTCCTGAGGGGAGCTGTACCTATCTATATATCTGCCTGAGGGGGAGCTGTACTCCTATTTCATCTATATATACGGCTGCCCTGAGGGAGCTGTACCTATCTATATGGGGTACTATACCTGCCTGAGGGGAGCTGTACCTATCTATATACCTGCCTGAGGGGAGCTGTACCTATCTATATACCTGCCTGCCTGCGGGTACCTATATCTATATACCTGACTGAGGGGAGCTGTATATACCTGCCTTACTGTGTACCATCAGTATATATGCAGGTGTATAGATACATCCTCCAGTAAGTTCCCACAAAGATAATCCCCCAAAAACGAATTTTTCCCCGTTCATCCTATGTTTTTATTAGTCCGGCCCCCCAAAACCATCGCACTTTCTCATGCGGCCCCATGGGAAAATTAATTGCCCACCCCTGATCTAGGTCATTCAAAGCAGATCTGTCAGTTTGATCTGCTGCCCTACTTAAACTACAGGTTTGTTCTCCTATTAGCCAAAATAGTGACTAGGAGCGCTGGAAGAATACACAGACTGCTCAGTGTAGTCATGTAGATAGCACAGCCCCAACCCTCTCTGTAGCCATTTGTAAAGCTGCTGTAAATCCTTTTTTTTCCCCCAGTTTGGCTACTGGTAGAATGGAGCTTTAGGCAGGATATGCTGCCCTTACATAGAACAGCTTATGCAGCTGATAAATCTGTATTAAACTTATCTGGCACCCATCAACTGTCATGGGTCTAAACAGAATCACTATTTGACAATTATTTTAAATGGAGGAAATAATGTAAGAGCATAAGATATACAGGTAGGCAACATGGCCTCTTTTTCCCCCACTATCAGTCTTCTTTATTTGTAGGAGGCAGAATTTTTAACTCAAATATTCACTGTGAAACTGGAAGAATAGAGTTGCACGCTGTACTACAAAATACATAATTTCAGTAGAAGCATTCCCTGTGGAAGTATCATACAAGACTGTGTACTGTAGGTGCGGTCATATGGGGTCCACATTCATGCAGCTTTTACCTATGCACACATCAACCTTAAAGGGGTTCTCTCACTACAAGGATTGCTTTTTACAGTGGGTACGGAAAGTATTCAGACCCCTTTAAATTTTTCACTCTTTGTTTCATTGCAGCCATTTGGTAAGATCAAAAAAAGTTCATTTTTTGCTCATTAATGTACACTCTGCCCCCCCCCATCTTGAAAGAAAAAAAAACAGAAATGTAGATAATTTTGCAAATTTATTAAACAAGAAAAACTGAAATATCACATAAGAATTCAGACCCTTTGCTGTGACACTCATATTTAACTCACATGCTGTCCATTTCCTTCTGATCCTTCTTGAGATGGTTCTACTTCTTAATTGGAGTCCAGCTGTGTTTAATTAAACTGATTAGACTTAATTGGGAAAGGCACACACACCTTACTATATAAGACCTCACAGCTCACAGTGCATATCAGAGCACATGAGAATCATGAGGTCTAAGGAACTGCCCAAAGAGCTCAGAGACAGAATTGTGGCAAGGCACAGATCTGGCCAAGGTTACAAAAGAATTTCTGCAGCATTCAAGGCTCCTAAGAGCACACTGGCCTCCATAGTCCTTAAATGGGACGACCACAACTCTTCCTCGACCTGGCCGTCCAGTGGGAAAATAGCCTTGGTGAGAGAGGTAAAGAAGAACCCCAAAATCACTGTGGCTATGCTCCAGAGATGCAGTAGGGAGATGGGAGAAAGTTCCACAAAGTCATATATCACTGCGGCCTCCACCAGTCGGGGCTTTATGGCAGAGAGAGTGCCGACAGAAGCCTCTCCTCAGTGCAAGACATATGAAAGCTGCAGACTGTTTACCAAAAAAACACATGAAGGACTCCCAGATTATGAGAAATAAGACTCTGGTCTGATGAGATGAAGATTGATCTTTTTGGTGTTAATTCTAAGCGGTATATGTGGAGAAAACCAGGCACTGCTCATCAACTGCCCAATACAATCCCAACAGTGAAACATGGTGGTGGCAGCATCATGCTATGGGGTGTTTTTTTAGCTGCAGGGACAGGATGACTGGTTGCAATTGAAGGAAAGATGAATGCGGCCAAGTACAGAGATATCCTGGATGAAAACCTCTTCCAGACACTCTGGACCTCAGACTGGGCTGAAGGTTCATCTTCCAACAAGACAATGACCCTAAACACACAGCTAAAATAACAAAGCCGAGGCTTCAGAACAACTCTGTGACCATTCTTGACTGGCCCAGCCAGAGCCCTGACCTAAACCCAATCGAGCATCTCTGAAGAGACTTGAAAATGGCCGTCCACCAACGTTCACCATCCAACCTGAGGGAACTGGAGAGGATTTGCAAGGAAGAATGGCAGAGGATCCCCAAATCCCAGGTGTGAAAAACTTGTTGCATCATTCCCAAGAAGACTCATGGCTGTACTAGCTCAAAAGATGCTTCTACTCAATACTGTGCAAAGGGTCTGAACACATATGATATGTGATATTTCAGTTTTTCTTGTTTAATAAATTTGCAAAAATATTTATATTTCAGTTTTGTTTCTTTCAAGATGGGGAGCAGAGTGTACATTAATGAGCAAAAAAATTTACTTTTTTGATCTTACCAAATGGCTGCACTGAAACAAAGAGTGAAAAATGTAAAGGGGTCTGAATACTATCAGTACTCACTGTATGTTAAAGAGTCTTGCAAAAACAAGTCCCTTTGCAATATGTGTCCATTATAAGTGTCCTACATATTCCTAGATATCCCCTCTTGTATGGGCTGCATCAGCTCCTCAGGTTGCTATAGCTACAAACCTGTTTGATCTCTCCTGATAGGCTGCCAGCGCTGGTCGCAATAGCTACAGACCTGGTGTCCTCAGCAGCTCATCACTGCAGGCCAGTAAACATGCCCCTGAATTCAAAAATGAAATCGAGAAAACAGGACTGAGATGATGAATCGATGTAGTGAGACAACCCCTTTAAGCAAGTGCACTGGACAAACTAAGGTGCAACTAAAAAAATAAAATGTAGGGAATACAGTCAATGAGTTTGTTCCTATGTTCAGCTTTTTTATTGCCATTTTTGAAGCCAAAACCAGGGATAGATTATAATTGGAGAAGACACATTAAGGAGAGATTGAGAATTCTCCTGGCTTTAAATCTGTTCTTGGTTTTGGCTTCAAAAACTGCATCTAAAAAGCTGAATGTGAGAACCAAGGCTTAGAGTTTAAACTTAATAATAATGATAGTAATAATAATAAGAAAAAAAAGGTTGACTGTGCTTACAGCTTTAGCATTTGCCTTGTACCTGAAATAATCAATAACTGAACCCAGGCTACCTATAAGACAAGCCTATCCCAAAGTCTATGACCAGCCGTTCTGTTTTAAGGAGTACCCACAGATAACATGGGCATCCCCTTTAAATGTTTTGTATAGTCAGTTGACATAATAGTTGTATGACAAATCTCCAGAGCCCTGAGCAGTGAGTAATATAGGGTTAGGACCCTGATGAATGTACACATGTAATAGGTCGTGCTTCAGTCCCCTTATTAGCCATCCGTGGATTACTTCCATTATTTTCCATTCACTGCCTCAGCCGTTAAGTTGCTTCTAGACAGTTTAGAAAAACACAAACACTCAGTGCTTACTGCCTTTTCCTGAACACAGCCCTGGGGTAATGCTTTTATAGGTGGGCCCGACTGACACAGAGCAGCTATGTGCTTGCTTTAATTTGCAAGAACGCACTCACCTATTGCCGGGTAAACTGTCCGACACCGAGGGGCTGCAGTTGCTAGATGAACCAGCTCGGGTGTTCACCTGCAATTAGGGATAATAAAAGACGTCTATACATTTTTTGAATTCGTTCTCTACAAAAGCTTATTATCTGAAGAAAATTGGTTCATCTGAGCAACTGGCATCATAGAAGCAAACCATGTGCTAGATGGGCTGCCCGAG
Organism: Phyllomedusa bahiana; assembly: GCA_025379985.1. Taxonomy (NCBI): domain Eukaryota; kingdom Metazoa; phylum Chordata; class Amphibia; order Anura; family Hylidae; genus Phyllomedusa; species Phyllomedusa bahiana. The sequence continues at coordinate 83,000 of JAODAL010007509.1, read as the reverse complement.
GTTGATTTTAATATATTTGACCATATTACAGTATAATCAAAGACGCTACAGAAAAGCTTTAAATTTACAGTACACAATAACATCATTTTCAAATTAATGTTATTACTGTTAGCGCTTGCTTACATTAATAAAACAGCATTTGAAAGATTGTGCTTTCTGCAATAATAAGCATTGGTGATGTCAAAAATGAATCAAACTGTGATTAAAAATCTGCAAAGCTTGCAGAGCTCTGCTGGATACCTGAAAATGTCTGCTACAGAACACAGGAGCGTAGGACATGAAATCCCACATAGGTTAACGTTATAGGGATTGTCTGGATACTCCTGTCACTGGGAACGGTAAAAATAAAATACATGGCTAATTTCCAAAACAAAAAGGTTAAAAAAAAAGAAAAACTATATTCAAAATAATTTTTAAAAACCTCATTTTATATCAGTCACTTCCCCCAGATGTTAATATTTACAAGTATGCCTGAATTGTTTCTTTATTAGAAAAGTATTATTTATCAAGTTATGTCCCGGACAAAGTGTAGGTGCACACGTGGCGGATTTTCTCACTAAAGTGCACACGTGGCGGATTTTCTCACTAAAGTGCACACGTGGCGGATTTTCTCACTAAAGTGCACACGTGGCGGATTTTCTCACTAAAGTGCACACGTGGCAGATTTTCTCACTAAAGTGCACACGTGGCAGATTTTTTCACTATGAATCAACAGTAAGATCTGCATTTTTTACTGTAATCCATAGTGGACTTTATCTGTCCAAGTCTGCCACATATGAAGTAACTGTTGTAGTGATGGAAAATTATATATGTATTTAAGCATGCATACCATATACATCTCACACATGTTTTATGCCCACATTCTATTTTTCTAATGCTACATGGTCATAAAGCAGTGTTTATAACGGAGTACAAATTATCATAAGAACCTGCAGAATATTTCTGCTTTATCAGTTTTTATAATCTTTGCTTGTAGTGCTCTTACATATTTAGGAATACTAGAGAAAGCAAAATGGTGGAACCGGCGTACATATATGTCCAAAAATGCCACGGGTGCAGGCAGGAAAATTCAGAAGATTACTTTATTATTCTAAAAAGGCTAGGGCGCTAACCTCAGCCAAACTTTCTCTCCTTTTTTTTCTTGGATATTTAGGAATATGTAATAGATAAAAAAGGTAAAGGAGTTAAAGCTATGCATTAGAATAGTACTTCGATGTATAGGTATGCAGACAATCAACGGGTTAACGCCAAGTAAAAGCGCACAGCGCAAGGTTCCGATCCGTTCTGTACTCACAGCCACAGTTCCTGCTAGTAAATGTGAGTCCTGCTTGTCAGCAATGTTGAAAGTACAGATTTTTTTTTTTTTTTTTGACATTTCAATAAGTGGAACACAGCATTTCAAATCCATCTAACTTTACTGAAACAATTATTGAAATTCCTACCTTGAGGCCATGTATGTTCCGCTTCCCGGGAGGCTTGCAGGCTGCAACAGTAATAGACTAAATTGTAGATCACATCGGGGCCATTTACAATCCCCCCCCCCCCCCTTCTTCCTTTGAAATGAATCGTTTAAAAAGAAATGAGAGTGACACCAAAATTAGCAGCGAGGAATGATTGAAGAGAGGCTCTCCGAGCAGAGAGAGAAGTCCCAGAAGACTGGATCCTTTCTGTGAAATCACACACCCTCCTGACACCGTCTCATCTAAATTCTAATTTCTGCTTAAAACACATAATAAAAAACACACACACAGAGTAAGCTAAAACTGATTGTATGCTGCCCTTAATTCCACATTCTGGAGCAGGTGCTGTGATACTGGGAATTCCTTGCAATAGGAAGAACTGACTATTCATATTAATATCCAGGATGCTCTCCACGTGCTGCCTGTCAGCACAGGGCGTCTTATTAAATGCTCCTAATATCTATCTCGGAAAGGGGCAGCCAGGGCTCATTTTAGGCCACATACAGGAGCCTGGCATATGGCAGTCATATTGGAATTGTGACATACAGGCAGTATGCAGTCATAAATAATAGTAACCCCTAGACTGAAAGTGAAGAGCTCAACCTCAATATGAAATATTGGATTCATCTAAATAAACTGGTTCATACCAAAAAGAAAAAAAAAAAACACCCATAACTATCAGCTGCCCTATTAAAAGGGGTTTTGCCACGAAGTAAAATTGACGTGGGAAGCTTGCAAATGAAATAACAAACATTTTCACCATTCATCATTATTAAAAATGTTGGACCGTTTTTGTTTTAGCTGCTCCTTTAGTGATCCATTGTTTACAGCTCGTCTCCAGGGGATACGACCAGGGCTGAGAGCTTCTCAGTACTGGTCAGACATGCTCAGACATCACTTCTCCTCTCAGGCAGCTACTGAGTGTTCAACCCCAGGTGCTGTCATTTTACTCCCGTCCTCTGTGCTCCTTAGTAATTTGTCAAACAGTGCAAATAAAAGAAAAAAGAAACCTGAGGTCTGTGCATTGATAAAGAGAATAAAAAAACACAGGTTTGGTTCCTGCAGGGATTTCAACCTTGGACCCTTGTGCCTGGAGGCAAAAACTTTACCTCTCAGCTACTCACAATGCTTTATATAAACTGACCTCTCTTTGACTAGGAATGGTGATGTCAGCCTGCTGGGTCACATGATATGCAATTCAAATAAATCACACACGCCCCCTTCTGAGCACACAGAGCTGAAGAGCAGGATACAGGAGGCATGAAATGAAATCGTGGCAAAACCCCTTTAAGTCAGTTTTTTAAAAATTTAAGTCCTTTCTTGGTTGTAGCAGTTCCCAGTAAAGTTGGGCGACAACCAATACAATTCACCAATTCAAGCAGAGGTTTTTAGCCAGCTTTCCGATATTACTGGACTGAAGAGTTTGCAATGATACATGCTATGCTCCCGTACCATGTCATAACCAGGGAAAATTGCCAAGGTAGAGTTTGGATAAGTGAAAACTACCCTGGCTATGTCCACACAAGGGATGTGGATAAGGCTATGTTCACATGGAGGAAACTCCACTGTGGAACCCATGGTAGAGATCCAAGGCAGATTTAGGTGGCAGAGATTCACTTTCTATGCCACAGATCAGACCCATTCGGTGGGGTTAATCCATGTCCAGGTCACACAACAGAGGCGATACATGATTTCAATGCAGTGCAGATTCACAATGAAAACAAAAAGGACATGGCATTTGCTTGAAAAAAAAAACATGGGGGGGCAGATTTATCAAGGCAGTTGCACCAGAATTCTGGCTCAATTTGCGGCAAAAACCAGCTTTTCGCCACATTTACTATGTGCTTTAGGCAGTTTCAGACGCTTCTGCGCATCGTCTGACAAAAGGTGCGTGTGCTCGTAAAAAACGTTTGTGGCATCACGCGAAAGGGGCGTGGCTTAAATGCGACAGAATTTTGTCGCAGTTTCTGGCATGAAAGTAAGCCAACTTAATTGTGGTACAAACTTAGACTAGATTGTTCTAACCTGCACCAGATTTATCAACACTATGATAAATGTGGTGCATTGTAAGGCTGTCTAGTCTAAGTTTACGTCATCGTAGGCAATGTTCACACGGCTTATTTGCGGGATGCAATTGCGGCGTGTGGACGGGGCAGGGCGGAAGTGGGGGCCCGGCACCTCGCCGGCCCATAGACTATCATTACTAGCAGCGCGTATACGCCGCTAGTAAATGACTTGTTCCTTATCTCCCCCTGCGGTGTATTCGCCGAGCAGGGAGAGGAGATGATATCCATAATTCTCTATGAGAACTGTGGATTACCGTAATGACTGGAACGTATTCCAGCCGTAATTCACGCAGTACAGTGCATAATTACGGACTGAAATACGTCCCATTTTAAGCCGTGTGAACATAGCCGAAGATTAAGACACTATTGATAAATCTGACCCATGGTGAGAACAAGGCCTAAGTGAGCAGCAATAGTTGTCATACTGGTTACCAACGATGTTACTTACTACAGACAGCTAAATCAAATTGTATCCAGGACCAGGTAAAGGGGTCTCCCCACTCTAAAAGAAATTGTAATAGAGCTCCACTTAATTAAATGGGCTTGTAGTAAGTTTCCCTGTAGGGCCTATGTGGGAAAAGTTTGTGTAGTCCTTTCATTCTGGAGATTGGCAGTGGTCGCTACAGATCGGGGGCAAGGGCATAACCTAGCAATATGCTATTACATTACCTCTTTAAAAGGGTTCTCTGAGATTTTTGGAGAACCACCTTTTGCCTGGGATTGCCTTAAAATTAAAAAATGTATTCAGCTCTCCTGCTACCATTCCCATGGTGCCCGAGTCCTGCTGCCCACCACCGGTCTTTAAGCACTGACGTCACATACATTGTCCACCTACCCGTAAGCCAACCATTGGCCTCGGCAACACATGCCGTATCTGCGAGCAGTGACCTCTGAGGTTAGCAATTGGCTCACAGTCACATTAGCAATGAACAAGATGTTACTGCTATAGGTCTGACAGGGGACATCAGAGCTCTGGCACTACTAGGGCAGTGGCATCAGAAAAGGCGAGTACAGGATATTTTTGTATTCCAAATGCAGACAAGGCAGTCAGGGGTCTTCTTGTTTTTTGTTAAATCTTGGAAAATCCAGACTTTAAAGGGAACCTGTCACATAGATTATGCCCCCCTTGCTGAGGGCAGCACAAGCTAGTGACAGACATGCTGTTTCCAGCGCTGTGTCCTTTATTCTGTAAGATGCTGGAGTTTTAGAGTATTTAATGCTCAAATATGGCCAGAAAAGAGTCATGAAAAGAGTCAGTTTATTCCATGCCCCGCCTACCTCACAACTGATTAACCTATTACGTTGAATAGGTAGAAACGTGAATAACTGTTGAGTGGGCGGAGCTATCCTTGGGTGGGCGTGACTAACACCTGCTCATGAATAAGCTGGACTCTTTTCTGGCGGAAAAGTGCCAGATTCGAGCATTAAATACTAATATTAAACTATAGTATATTACAGAATAAGGGACACAGCGCTGGAAACAGCATGTCTGTCACTAGCTTGTGCTGTCATCAGCAAGGGGGGGCATAATCTATGTGACAGGTTCCCTTTAAATCCTCTCTTTCTCCACAAATATAGAAATGACATGTAGATAGGAAAGAGTTTATCACCCCTAAAATGACACACCACAGCACAAAATTTACTGCATTGCTGGCCAATATGGCTGGGACGTTTACGGAAAAGCAGCTTTAGTCTATGGGCCTCTTGGTAATAACACAAAGTAAGAATATATATATCATTGATTTTTATACCCTTTGGGACAGATCATAAAGTCTAGACACTACATCTTTCCTATAAAGATACTGAGGCTTTTACAAAACCTTTATATATTTCCATTTTTTGTACTCACTGTGAAGACACAAATAAAAGGTGCAACCAATTCTGATAACATTTCACTGCAATAAGATATTGGCGTCAGGGTTTTAAAGGTGGTATTTAGCTTGATCAATCTTTGTTTGAAGGGTCTCTCAGTGATAATTAGATCATAGATTTTGTCACATCCAAAAACACTCAACATGATCAATTTTAATCCATAAGAGGGTAAAGGGGCATCAGCAAGTCTTCAATTCTCTCAAAGCGCCACCACAGAGGACATGAAGCATTACACAGTACACTTTAAAAGGGTTGTCTCACTTCTTCGATTCATGTTGCCTCAGCCTGGTTTTCTCAGTTTCATTTTGAATTCAGTTTTTACGGGCTTCTACTGGTTACTACTGGCCTACAGCAACAAGCTGCTGAGGACACCAGGTCTATAGCTATAGCAACCAGTGCTGGCAGCCTATCATGAGAGATTGAACAGGTCTGTAGCTATAGCGACCTTAGGAGCTGATGCAGCCCAAACAAGAGGGGATATCTCAGAATATGTAGGACACTGTTTATGGACACACATTTCAAATCGACTTGTTTTTGCAAGATCTTTAACATAAAAAGCAATTCTTTTAGTGAGACAACCCATTTAACATCAACGGACTATCCATGTAGTGTATAGCCAGGGATTCCTCCACATTTAAAGAGCTTTTGCTCTCCACTCAATCTAGTAGATAAGGGTCATGAATGGGGCACATCTTGCATGAACTAATAATTGCCGAGTAGGATATTAAATAAAATGGGATTTCTTAATAAGATAACCCTGTCAAGTAGTTTTCTATGCGAAATAAAATCATTGAAAAACATTTCTTGTGCCATGTTGTTCTGAGATATACTGGTTTCTGGGAAAACAACCATTTGGCACCCATTAAACAAAAGGGCCAACGCCAACTTTTCTTAAAGGGAACCTGTCACATAGGTTATGCCCCCTTGCTGAGGACAGCACAAGCTAGTGACAGACATGCCATTTCCAGCGCAGTGACCTTTATTCTGTAAGATGCAGCAGTTCCAGAGCATTTACTGTTCAGATCAGGCAGTTTCCAGCCTGTTCTGCCAGAGAAGAGCCCACTTAATGCATGAGCTTGTATTAGCCCTGCCCACATGTCCACAATTAGGCACGCCCATTTGTTAGCCACGCCTACCTGCTAGTTATTCACATGTTTCTAGCTATTCAAAGTAAAAGGTTGAATCAGCTGTGAGTGGGCGGAGCTATCCATGGGTAGGTGGGGCTAACATCTGCTCATGAATAAAGCAAACTCATCTCTGGCAGAGCAGGCTGGAAACTGCCCCCGATTTAAGCATTTAGGGGCAACATGTATGAACTTTGTGCAGACATGGCAGTTCTAAATAGCTTTAGAGCAGTGTAGAATGAGCCAGTTTGTATGTACCTGTCTTACTGAGGTTCATACATTCGGCGTGTTGTAGGTGCAATCCTGGAGTGAAGCCTATCTGTGCCACATAGTAAAGGCAATGGTTGGTGCGCACGAGAAGACTCCACTGAATTCCTGACAGCTAGGGCCATGTTTTCTGATGTTAATTATAAAACTATATGAAATAAAATAATTTTCACTAATATAAAATGATATAATATAAAACGAATGTCTAATTAAAATCTAAAATTAATTTATAATTAAATAAAAAAATTGTTAAATTAGATATTATACATCTAAAAAATTTAAATGACATAAAGCATGTACTGTAAATTCCGTTATTATAGTATTATCAGTGATTACAAACACATCACAGCAGGCTAGAAAAAAAAAAAGCCATTAAAATAGCATGTCAGTGAATAGAAACTATGGTAGTGATCTTGCTTGGTGTGCCACAGGTCCCAGCGACACCTGTGGTGTGTCGGTTATTGCCATATGTAGAATAAAAGGTGGAGAGCAGCCAAATTAAATTTCATCATTGATCACCATCTGATTAAAATTCATTTCATTTAATGTAGTAAAACCCCCCAAAAAAAAAACAGAACAAAATTTTATTAACATAATTTTTCATTAGAAAATCAACTCAAGGAATTGCACTAATCTCTATAGAGAAGAGAAGGAACAAAAGATAAATGTTACAGTTCTTAACTATGATTGACAGTAATAGCTTCTTATCTCTTGCAACATTCTACCCAAAAATTTAGATGGTCACAGGGAGAGCATTGTGATGTAGTAGAAAGAGAAACATTTACCAGTAAGATTGACGTTTATGAGCTTCTGTTCTTCTCTGTAGAGATTAAAGTAGTTGCTTTTCTAAAGTAATTTTTTTATGTTAATAAAAAAAAAAATTGTACAGATTTTTTGTTTTTCTATAAAAAATATTTTTGGGATATTATATAATTTCATATTAATTTGATATTATATAATTTATTATTCATTTTATATGATTTCAATTTTATATAGTTTTATCATCATAAAGTACTTTTTATTATTTTACTGGCATAAATTAAGAAATAATAGATTTTTTTTTGCCCTAACAGCAAACCTAGTTTGTCTACGATGCGCCTACTTTTGTCACTCCACATTCAGAAATGTGTCTCATCCTACAAATCTGGTGCGATACGTCCCCACATCTTTGGCGCATTCAAAAGTGTCGAGCCTGGGGCAGAATGCGCCAAAGTTGGGCGTTGACTTTTCACATCTATAGAACAGCGCTATGCCAGGTTTTTGGGCTCTTAACACACCAGAATACTGGTGCAGCCCCATTCATGCATGTCGCCCTAAGTGCTCTGAAACTGCTGTATCTTCCAGTATAAGCGGCTCAGCGCTGTCACTAGCTCATGCTGTCCTCAGCAAGGGCGGCATAACCTATGTGACAGGTTCCCTTTAAGTCTAGAGACAAAAAACTGACTATGTACGGGTAAAAAAAGAAGAAAATTGTTAGCATCTCCAAACGTGAAGGTTTGACCATGTTTGTTATGGAGTCAGACACTACCCCATACATATAATGTAAAAAAAAAAACAGAGTATAGCTGGGACCCCTATACCCTAAAAAAATATGGAGGCCTGCAAAGGCACCAAGAGAGGTGAGATTATATACAATAGGTCCCCATCTGAACTGAGGTCACCTTGCCGTTGGCAGATGGGTCCTCAAAAGTTGCCTCATATTTTAATATATACTAGGCATAGTTGAAATGCACTTTGAAATAATTTATATATTCCGTGTTTATCTGTCTCTAAGCATATGCAGAGTGCTGCTGGTCCGTTTTGTGACTGTATCTAGCAATACTGAATCATAGCGCCCAACACTGTGAAGATATTTCTTTCAGGAGACTGGAAAAGCTGAATAACAACCCCTCTCACAACCCTATTCACCCATGTTTCTCAAAAGCAGATATCACCGAGCAAGAGCGCAACAGAAGTTTAAGCATCCTGACAGAGCACAACTTCTACTCCCCTGATGCTTTTTCTTATTTAAAGAGAACCTGCCACATAGATTATGCCAGGGCAGCACAAGCTAGTGTCAGACATGCTGTTTCCAGCGCTGTGTCCCTTATTCTGTAAGATGCAGGAGGTTCAGAGTAATTAATGCTCAAATCTAGCAGTTTGCAGCCTGATCTGCCATAGATGAGTCCAGTTAAAGGGGTTGTCTCACTACGAAGACCAAAAGGGGACCAAAAATCTAAGCATGTCCATCCTTGGTTACCATTAGCGAAGTGCTATGGTTTCAGAGACCGGGCTGCTTTGTGTTTAGCAACGGTGTTTGAGCGGAGGTCGGGTTACGCTCAGCTAAAGCACTACTGGCTGTCGGCCGAGCGTTCTGTCCCGCCCAGGTCTTGGACAAGAACGTGCAGGCAAAGGGGATGCAGTGAACAGGTTGCAGACAGAAATGCGCAGGGGGACAGGGCCGCCATCAGAAATTTTGGGGGCCCCGATACATGCTGGAGTGTCGGGCCACCCTCCTGCCATCCCTTCGGCTACGCCTTCGGCCGACCCACCCCAACGAACACCCCCACCATTCCCCGGCCATCCCGACAGAGCCCACCGATCCTGTCCCACAACCTTAACCTCCACGGAAAAAAGAAACAAATTATTTCTGGGTGTCAACAAGTAAAAAAAAATGCATGGTGCCATTGTTTGTTGGATTTAAGGTTCTTTGTGGATTGATACTAGGTTACAGTTAATCTGTATTTGTGGGTCAGTTTCATATACAAGGTCCTGCAAATATCCCAACTATATTTGTTACTTGACCCAAACCAGTATACCAGACAATATTGCAATAGAGCAAACAATATAACAAAATACTAAATAATACACGCACCCTATCACTACAAATATTAGTCTAGCACCATCTTAGTTGTAAACCAAAGACTATATCACAATTACAACAATATACAGCACCTATATCCAGCCACATACACAAACTCATTATCTCCAACAGCACAAAATACTGAATAATACACACACTGTTACTGAAATACTAAACCATTACATCAAGACCAACATTTCTCACACAGTGGTTACACTATTATGGGTAGATACCAGGTACACAGGTGCATTTGCAAATAGGTTTACTTACATTTACGCCATCACAGGTGGGTCTGGTCTGGAGGAGTTAGGTTCACTTTATATTTTCTTCTCGATTACATTCAGACTCCCATGTTGACTTGCTCCATGTCACTACTGTCCCTGTAGAATTGACAACAAAACTCACATGAGACTCCTCACTTTTTTTTTATCATTTTCCAAACTGAGTGCTCATCCCCCAATGTATAACAAACTCCCCATCATATATATGGACAATTGGTAATATTACCCCCATTTGTTATGGGACCCCCACAGTTCAATATATTGGGTAAAATGAGGCCCCTCTGGGCAGTAGCTAGTAGCTTAGGGAGAGCGTAGGTTAGTTAGGGCCCAGCGTTGCTTATGCTAAGGGCTTCTTTAGTGCAGGACCCCCCATCTTTCCTTTAGTTGCAGGGCCCCATCCTTCTTTGTTGCAGGGCCCTCCATCACTTCTTTAGTTGCAGGGGGGCCCCCCTTCCATTCCTTCTAGTTGCTGGGTCCCCTCATCCTTACTTTAGTTTTGCAGGGCCCCACAACACATCCTTAATATAGTTGGGGGGCCCCCCCACCCTTCCTGTAGATCCCGGGGGGCCCCCCCTTTCCGTCCAAAAAGTGCGGGGGCCCCCCCACCCCTTCCTGTATTTGCGGGGGGCCCCCCATCCTTCCTGTATTCAGGGCCCCCCACCCTTTTCCTTTTATGCAGGGCCCCCCCCAACCCTTTCCCTGGTAGTGCGGGGCCCCCCTTTCCTTCCCTTTAATGCAGGGCCCCCTTTTTCCCCCTTTTTTAAAATGCGGGGCCCCCCCACCCTTCCCCTTTAATGCGGGGCCCCCCCCCCTTCCTGTAGGGGCGGGGCCCCCCCCATCCTTCCTGTGGGTGCAGGGCCCCCCTCCTTCCTTTATTTGGGTCCCCCCCCCCACCCCTTTTTGTGCGGGCCCCCCACCCTTCCCTGTAGTGCAGGGCCCCCCACCCTTTCCCTTTAGTGAGGGCCCCCCTTTCCTTTCCCTTTTATTGCGGGGCCCCCCCACCCCTTCCTTTAATGCGGGGCCCCCCACCCTTTTCCTGTGTGCAGGGCCCCCCACCCTTCCTGTATTTGGGGGGCCCCCCTTTCCTTTCCCTTTTAAAGGGGCGGGGCCCCCCCATCCTTCCGTAGTGAAAGGGCCCCCCATCCTTCCGGGTAGTGCGGGGCCCCCCACCCTTTCCCCTGTAGTGCAGGGCCCCCCATCCTTCCTGTAGTGCGGGCCCCCCCACCCCCTTCCCTGTATGGGGGGCCCCCCCAATCCTTCCTGTAGTGCAGGGCCCCCCACCCTTCCCTGTAGTGAAAGGGCCCCCCACCCTTTCCCGGGAATTTGGCGGGGCCCCCCCCATCCTTCCCTTTAAGTGCGGGGCCCCCCCACCCTTTCCCTTTAGTGCAGGGCCCCCACCCTTTCCTTTAGTCCCGGGGGCCCCCCATCCTTCCTTTAAATGCAGGGCCCCCCCACCCTTTCCCTGTAGTGGGGGGCCCCCCATCCTTCCTTTAGTGCAGGGCCCCCCACCCCTTCCGTAGTGCGGGGCCCCCCCATCCTTCCTGTAGGGGCACCCCCCCCAATCCTTCCTTTAGTGCGGGGCCCCCCCAATCCTTCCTGTATTTGCAGGGCCCCCCACCTTTCCCTTTTTAATTTGGCGGGGGCCCCCACCCTTTCCTTTAGTCCCAGGGCCCCCACCCTTTCCCTTTTTAAGTGCGGGCCCCCCCCAATCCTTCCTTTGGGTGCGGGGCCCCCCCATCCTTTCCCTTTAAAGTGCGGGGCCCCCCATCCTTCCTGTATTGCGGGCCCCCCAAACCTTCCTGTCGTGCAGGGCCCCCCATCCCCCTGTAGTGCAGGGCCGCCCCCTCCTTTAATGTTAGGGGCCCCCCGAAACTTATTTATTTAAACCGGGCCCGCGCCCCCCACCGGCCCCCCCGTCCGCTCCCGGCCCCAACCCCTGCTTCTTTGGGCTTGGGGCTGAGGACGGGAAAGGGCTGGGCAGGCGGGGGCGTGACGTCACTCGCACGCGCCCCCTCCCCAGCTGGGTTACGGCGGGGGCAGGGGGGGAAACGCCCCCCTGCTCCCCCGTACAATTAATTGTTGCGCGTCGCAGGGCCCGGTGCATACAATTAAAAAGAGGGCCTCTTTGAAGCAAGGGGGCGGGGGCCCCTGCCCGGCGGCGGGGGGCCCCCCCCCTGGTTTTCCCCAGACCCCCCCCCGGGCCCCGGTACCAGTTTAACCGGGTTTTGAAAACTCCCCCCTATTGGGGGCCCGGGCGGGGGGAAGTATCAGAGCTTCGCCCATGCACGAACGGAGAGAAAACGAGAGAGAGAGCGAAGAGAAAAGGACTTAAATTGGCATTTCCCTTGAAATTTTTCCAATTTTGCAGTCCCAAGAAAAAACAAAAAACAGTCCCTTGAAATTTTTGTGCAGTGTTACATGGGGCGCCCACATAAATCTCATGTGCATACCATGTAAAAACTTTTTAGGAAAAATTTGCGGGGTCCCCGTAAACCACTTGTGAGCCAGATGTGCACCCCCTATGAAAACCCAAAAAACAGAAAAAGCTTTATATTTTTTGTTTTGCAGATTTTAAAGGGGTTCAAAGTTTTAAAAATTTCTGCAGGATATTTTTACAATGTGCGGAGAAAAAAAATCATCCAATTTTTCCCAACCCGAATGTAAAAATGCCCATTCCATTAAAAAAGAAATGTAGAAGAGTGAGAAATTTAGATATACACTACCCAATTTACACTTACCCTTTTCCCCTTCCAATTATTCCAATGACGGGTGAGAATTTTCCCCCTTTCCCCCAGATCACACAGAATAAAAACCTCATGTGCAAACGCCCGGGCGGGGAAGGAGAAAACACGCCCCTCCATTTCAAAAGGGGCCGGGTTTGGGGCAACCAGCATAAAACTTTTCCCAACCCCAACTTAAAGGAAGGAAAACCCCCTTTTAAATTTTGAGCAGGTGTTACCCCCCGCCCCCCCACCCACTTCTAGCGCCGGCAACCTACCATTTATTCACAGGTTTCTACCTATTCAAAGTAAAAGGTTGAATCAGCTGTGAGTGGGTGGGGCTAGTCATGGGTGGGCGTGGCTAACACCTGTTCATGAATTAAGCAGACTCTTCTCTGGCAGAACAGACTGCATTAAATGCTTTTAAACTACTGTATAAATTTTAGGAAAAAGGGGCACAGCACTGGAAACGCCAAAGTCTGCCCCTAGGGTTGTGCTGTCCTCCCGCAAGGGGGCAAAAACCCAATTGGGGACAGGGTTTCCCCTTTTAAAAAGGGAAATTTTTCTTTAAATTTGGAAGCGAAGAGCGGCTTGGGGTTCTGCCGGAGCTTTCCGCATCTGTATTTTTCCCCAAAAATGCTCTTTCCTTTTCAATGGGCAAAAAAAGATATTATTTTTGAATAAAACACGCTCACAAGGTCTTGGGGTCACCAGCGCGGGGTGTCCCTTTTCCCCGTCCCCCCGCACGCCGCAAATTGTTGTTAAAGTCACTGTCAATTTTGATTGATTGTCTTGAAGTAAAGAATTACATTTTTGCCCCCTGCTCTGTCTCGGTGGGGAAAAAATATTTAACCCCTGCTGTGTCAGCGGAGAGTGTGCTGTGCCCCAGCTATTAACAATCGTCCCGCACCTAAAAATTAAAATTTCCCCCATTTAAAAACCTTTGTTTAACGCAGGGAAGATGTGAAGTCATGTTGGAGTGCGGGAGGGCCTGCAGCAAGGGGGGAAAAAGGTGCCCGCTTTTCCCCCTTTTTTGGGGAGCAGAATGCGTGGTAAAAGTTTTTTCAGGCGTGAGCGGGGTTTAAAAGCAAATGCACTTTGTGAATAAGCAAGAAGAGCGAGCTGAAGAGCTTGAGGAGGTGCAGGAAAACGCCAACATCTCAGAGTCAAGACAAGATAGTCTTGACCTGTTCCTTGGATCCATTACAAACACATAGTGGGAACAAAAAATGATATATTGCATCAACAAAAATTTCCTATGAAAATCATGTGTAATAAGAAGTGCACTCAAAAAGGTGTAACGGCAGATGATCATAAAGGGTCAATGTAGATGGCTTTACTACATGACACAGCTAGAAGGTACAGTGGTCTTCAGCCTTCAAGACTATTTGTCCCCGCCTTTTTACTTCACCGGGACGGTTTTAAAGGCTTCTTCCAAAAAGGGGTTTAGGGGGGCAAAAGGGGGGGGGGAATCATTAAAGGGTTTTTCCCCAAAATTACATTGATTCCCTCTTTCTTTTATTTCCCCTTTTCTTTGGGTTTTATTTTTTAATTTTTGGGGGGTTTTTTTACCCGGCTTCCACTAGTTGCAGTAAAAACCAAAGGGCTGTTTGCTATAGCAACCCGCGCTGGCAGCCCATCAGGAGAGATCAAACGTTTTTTGTAGCATAGCGACCTGAGGGGCTGATGCCAAACCCATTCAAGGGGGGGATATCTTTTGGAATAGGTAGGGCACTGTTTAAAATTGGGGCCCCATATTGCAAAGTGGGCTTATTTTTTGGGAAGATCTTTAACATTTAAAAGCAATCCCCCGTAGCGAGAAAAAACCCCCTTTTAAAAGGGTTTGGGAAAATAAGGGGACGGCGTTAAAAAAGATCCCCCCCCCCCCCCCCACATCTCCTTTTAAGGGGGCTATTGTGTAAATCCTTGTTTTCCCTGTGATATAACAAAATAGGGGGCCTCTTCCCCTTATATCTCTATGGTGTGCTGTTCCCCTGTTATTCCCCAAAAAATGGGAAATTTCGAAAACAGTTAAGGGTGTTACCTTTCCAATTTTGATGGCCAGCTCCGATTGAACAAAATCAGGGACACACCCTCAATTGGCAACACCCATATGACAAATTAAGTTTAAAACATTTTCTAGAAGGGAATTTAAAAGAGGAAAACACAACACAGAAAATTATGGAAAGGGCTCCCAAATTTTTTTTTCCAGGAACACAAGGAATTACTAAAACAGGCATATCAGAAACAGCCACGGGTCCTCATTAAAGCAGTGGAGGAACCCATTGGACAGTCTGGAATGGCAAGGTGTAGGGCTGCTTTTTTTGTGCTCACAGCAAAGTCGATTGCTGGAGAGCTGCCGATAGCCTCCAGCTGCAATACCCCGTCATCCAGTTCAGTAGAACAGTAGAAGCAGCATACAGCTCCCCAAAAACTCTGGAAGTTATATGTACAGTTGAAACCAGAAGTTTACATACACTACATAAAAAGACACACATGCATGTTTCTCTCACTATCTGACATGAAATCATACTAAACATTACCTGTTTTAGATCAATTAGGAACCAAAATTACTTATATTTGCCAAATGCCAGAATAATAATCTCTTAAGAACTGACGGTGCTTGCGGTCTTTTAAGTGGTACTGAAAAGGTTCTATTTGAATTTGTAAAGATTTCTCTTTTGTTACAAATTCTGGTTCTTTTGAAAATGTTTGAATTTGTTCCAGTTCTTCTTTTAACCTAGTGTTCAAATTATCTAAAGCTACTTTCTCTTCCTCAAGAAGCAGTGACATAAGTTTAAGGGAGCAAGATGTGATTTCCTTCTCCCAAATCTCAGGAAAAGTTGAGGACTTGTTGCGACTAGAGGGGGTAAGGTTGATACGGAGTCCACGCGGGACAATACCGTTTTTGATATACTGTTGAAGACTTTCAACCTCCCACCATGCTGCAACCTGCTCTCTGTAAGTCTTGATATAAGGATCTATAAGAATCCACAGGGTGAATTATCTACGACTATCTTTCGAAAAGCTACTGCGACTAATTCACTACTCCGCTGGGACAGCTGTCACCCCAAACCCCTCAAAAGAGGCATACCCAGAGGTCAATACCTACGCCTGAGAAGAAACTGTTCCTCATTGGATGAATTTAAGAAAGAATCGGGCATCCTGAGAAAACGTTTTGTTGCAAAAGGGTATCCAGACTACGTTTTGAGACAGGCCTATCAACATGCACTATCCAAAAATCGTAGTGAACTTTTGATTTCTAAAACCTTATGTGAGGAAGTAGATGACAATGTCATCCGCCTCATTGGTACCTTCGATAATGCGACTCCTCAGGTTAAAAAAGTTCTCAGACGTCATTGGCACATCTTAAGAATGGATCCAGATCTAAATGACCACGTCGGCGAAGGTCCATCTATCTCTTACCGACGTAGACGAAATCTCCGAGATTTTCTAGTTAAAAGTCATTTTACTAGACCTAAGATAGACCTAAAGGATCTTTTAGATGCGGTGACTGTTCTTTCTGTCCATTTGTAGAGAAGTCTCCCACTTTTTGTGACAATAAAGGTGTCAAAGAATTTAACATCAATTATTTTATCAATTGCAAATCTACCCATGTGGTTTATCTTGTGACTTGTACTTGTGCCAAGAGATATGTGGGTAAGACGTCCAGACAGCTTCGCCGTAGAATAGGGGAACATCTAGGCGATATTCGCCACAAACGTGATACCCCCATTGCACGGCATGTACATACTGAACATGGAGGCAATGCCAATTGTCTCAGATGGCGTGGGATTGATCGTATAGTCCCATCCTCCAGAAGGGGAGATATCGATCGTTTGCTCTTGCAGAGGGAGTGTCAGTGGATTTTTACCTTACAAACACAGACACCCTTCGGACTCAATGAACATCTAGATTTTACCAGTTTCCTGTAAATGACTCTCTACTGTTAAGAGGCTCCTGGCAGTAAAGTAAATTTTGCTTCTACTTCCTCCGTTTGTTCAGTGCTAAAAAAATCTTCCACCTCGGATCTTCATTTAGGGATCACCTTTGAGTAGTCTCCTGCTAATAAGTGTCATTTTCTTACTAATATGATGCAGACATGAATTGTGCCTAGCATCTGTATCAGATACAAGTGAATATGTTTTCGCCCGGACACGGAGATAGTCTGCGCATGCACCGTAACCGAGGACGCATCAGCCGGCACCTTGGTGTCTGTGAGCGCACTAGATTGACGTCACATAGGCGCCGAGCCTTTCTTCTTCTTCTCTTTTTTCCTGACTTTATATTGTTTATTACAATCTATTTCTTGGCTTTATATTGGTTCCCCCTTTTCATACTATCCCCTGATGTGACCAAATAATTTTTGAAGGGTCGAAACATGTTGGGATGGGCTTACTAATTTCTTGAGGGCCAATCTAGATAGGGTCAGGTACGGGACAGGAACGCCCTTATCGGGGTGATACACCTGTTTATTGGATAGGATAGGGCTTTTTAGTTTTATTAGGGTTTTCTACCTATAGGATTTTTTCTTTTGTTGTTTTGGATTTTTTTGATGTCGCATATCTAGTAGGTTTTTAGCTTTACCAATAAAAGTTATTTTTTAGGACCATTTTTCCTCTATAGTTGATATTTAACATCATAAGAAAGTCTAAAGAAATCAGGCAAGACATCAGGAAGAGAACTGTGGACTTGCACAAGTCTGGATCATACTTGGGTGCAATTTCCAGATACTTGAAGTTCATCTGTATAAACAATTATACGCAAGAACAAACAAGATGGGAATGCTCAGCCATCATACTGCTCAGGAAGGAGATGGGTTCTGTGTCTCAGAGATGAACATGCTTTGGTCCAACATGTGCATATCCTCCCAAAAAAACAAAAGCAAAAGACCTTGTGAAGACAGTGAAACGAGTACTGTGTCAACATGGGCTAAAAGGCCACTCTGCAAGGAAGATGCCATTACTCCAAAAGAAACATATAAAAACCAGATTAATTTTTGCAAATGCACACAGGAACAAAGACCTACTTTTTGGAGACATTTCCTGTGGTCTGATGAAACTAAAATTGAACTGTTTGGCCATAATGACCATCATTACGTTTGGAGAAAAAAGGAAGTAGCTTGGAAGCCTAAGAACAACATCCCAACTGTGAAAAACAGGGGCGGCAGCATCAGGTTGTGGGGTTGTTTTGCTGCAGGAGGGACTGGAGCACTTCACAAAATACATGACATCATGAGGAAAGAAGATTATGTGGCAATACTGAAGCAACATCTCAAGACATCAGCCAGGAAGTTAAAGTTTGGGAGGAAATAGGTCTTCCAAATGGACAATGACCTGAAGCATACTGCCAAACTGGTTACAAAGTGGCTTAAGGATAACCAAGTCAGTGTTTTGGAGTGGTCATCACAAAGCCCTGATCTCAACCCTATTGAAAATGTATGGGTAAAGCAGAAAAGGTGTGAGCAAGGCGACCTACATACATGTCTCAGTAACACCAGTTCTGTCAGGAGGAAGTGGCCAAAATTCCTGCCAACTATTGTGAGGAGCTTGTGGAAGGATATCCAAAACATTTGGCCCAAATCATACAGTTTAAGGGCAAATACTAATGAAATACTAATGAAATGTATGTAAACTTTTGACTTTGCAGAAAGTAATAAAAATGCCTTAAAAATTCTCTCCCTCTCATTATTCTGGCCTTTGGCAAATATAAATAATTGTGGTTCCTAATTGACCTGAAACGGGTAAGGTTTATTCTGACTTCATGTCAGATAGCGAGAAAAACATGCATGTGTGTCTTTTGAAATACAGTGTATGAAAACGTCTGGTTTCAACTGTAGAATGGTGGCTCAATGATTAGCACTATTGCTTTATAGCACCGATTTCCTGGGTTCAAACCCAACCAAGAATAACATGGAGTGTAGCTGCAGCACGATGGAATATAATAAATAACTATAACCATATGCCTCTTCATAAGCCAAACGTAGCAATTAAATGGGTATTTCCACATTCCTACTCGCGGCTCATTGTCCAAAAACAATAAGTTGTCAAATACAGCTGTTTATTTTTAGACGTTACCATTTTTTTTATAAGTTGTGTCCCAGATATATATCCTTTAGTAGTTTATTTAGCTACACTGGTTTCCTCCTGCTTTCTCATGGGGAAAGGGGAATATAAAAATTTTATACAGGGCAGTAGAAAAACAAGAATTAGTTTTATTCGTAGAGGATTACAAACTTTGCATAGTACCACGCCTTTACCTGTAATCTCAGTCAGTCCTCACTGCTTTTAGCAATGGGAACAAACATCAGAAGCACACAGGAGTGCAGGAGGCCTAAAGAAGATACAAGGTGCTTCTGGGAGATGTAGTTTCCCATAAGCAAACCATGGTTATGTGGGTATCACTAAAAGGCTTCCCACTTCACACAGAAGAGAGAAAGCCAGTCACAGAGGACCCAGGGTCAGAAAGAGTAGGATGGCATAAGCTTCTATCCTGTTTCCCCAAAAATAAGACAGCGTCTTATATTAATTTTTGCTCCTAAAGATGTGCTACATCTTATTTTCAGGGGATGTCTTCTTTTTCCACAAATAAATTACAGCAAGCTATACTAGTGTGTGTGTGTGTGTGTCTATATATATATATATATATATATATATATATATATATATATATATATATATATATATATATATATATATATATATATATATATATTTTAAAGTTTAGAGTCACAAACCATAGGATATATGTATGTAAAGGACATTTTATGGCAGCTGCAGTGACTTATCTCGAAGGATGGCAAATGTGTCATGCTGGGACTTGTAGAACTAGAAGTCCCAGCATGCCCCATCAGCCATCCTGTGAGATGTGTATGTGTCAGTATTATTGCTCTGTCGTCCCCCCCCCATCCCTCACTTACTTGAACACTCTCCTGTCCTGGGATGGTCGGGACCTGTGGTGACATTACAGTCACATGACCTCCCTGCAACACTCTGCTACAACAGTATGTCCCAGGCCCGTTTCTTGGGGTGAGCGGGGCTTGGGAACACACACACACTCTCCACCCTCTCACCCCCATTCTCTCTGCCCACCCTTAGGGATGGCCCTGTGTATAGGGAGCAGCAGCAATGATTTCCGCTATGTCTTATTTTCGGGGGGTGCCTTATATTCGGGAATTCAACAAAATCTCTGCTATGTCTTACTTTCCGGGGTGTCTTATTTTTGGGGAAACACGGTAAGCATCTGAGAACATAACAGGGTTTCAATATGTTTTTGGGGGAAAAAAGTGTTTGAAAAAACATTTCAGGCCTCATATACCAAAACTAACAGTAAGACTTTCTTTGTTGTCCATAGCAACCAATCAGAGCTCAGCTTTCATTTTTTCAGAGCAGTTTATAAATTGAAATCTGGGTTCTGATTGGTTGCTGTGGGTAACAAAAACAGTCTTACCATTAAACGTTTTTTGATAAATGAGGCCCTTTAATACTGGACTTACTCCTTTAACTTCAGAATCCACTTGAGGGACAAAACTGTATTATGGGAATCCACCAGATACCCTTGACATATGATATATGCTACTGATTCCTATTTCAGAGAAAATTGGATCTGTTATGATGTTACATTTGGAAAATCCAAAATTCTTCTGCTCATAAGTTGTGAATGGCGACTATAGTAAAAAGGGACATCTCAATCCTTTTAACCAGGTGTTAAAAACATTTCTCCCTAAAATATTCCAAAAGGTTCACAATTTTCATGAGAGTTGTCACCCAACATTCAGCAGTCTGCTAAATTGTAATTTTGTCTAGTTATGAAGTGATATACTTGTTGCTCTTTTACTGCTGTTTAATGGTATGTGCACATGAAGATTTTTATAAATGGATTCTGATGCATCAAAACCGGTTTGAATCCCATTGTTTTCAGTGGGAAATCCACACCATAGTTCTGTGAACTGTGGCACAGAATTTTCTGTTATGGGTTTGAAATCTGAGATGCAAAAAAAACCAAAAAATAATTGGAATGTGATTTCTCGTAACACATCAGATTCCACGTAGGGCAGCAAAATGCAAATAAGACTGCATCACTGCCTTATTGTAAAATACTGGTCGGATTCAATAACAGAATCAGACGGCATTTTGTCGCAGATCTTGCGGACAGTTTCCGGATTTGGCTGGCCTATTGACATGGAACAGCACATTTTCCGGCGGAAGAACTTGCACGATCCAAGCTCGTTGCAAAGTCGTCCGTTTTGAAATCATACCTTAAAAAATCCCTGCCGTGTAGATCTTCTACTGAGGTCTAAGGGGATGGTTTACAGTCAGTTTTTAAAGTGATTCCAAATCCAAAATAAATCATAAAAACTGACTATAAATTCTTGCTGCGTAGATGGACCCCAAGTCCCAATGAAATGGGGCTAATTTACATCTAAGAAAGGCAGCAAAAAATCACCACTGCAAAGTGAAAATCCATTGAAGAAATCTGAAGTCATCACATCGGATTTCCGTCATGGGTTCCATTTGAGATTTTCAACATTAAAAATATGATGTGTAAGGCTGTATTCATGCTAAGTTCCCAATGCGTGTTCATGGTTTGCATCTGGAATCTCCCAGTGTGAATGGTAAATGTATCCCCCGATATCCATTACCTAACGGAGGCCAAAAGAAAGAGGGTGGCTACCTATGCATGATGGATGCCAATTAGTGTGTACATAAAAGCTACACGTTGAGGAATCTCAAAACACAGTATGTACATTAGACTGTCAGAAGTCTGAGAAGACAGCCCTTTAGCCGAAATGATGGCCATGCTGGTAGTTAACTGCCCGTTAAGAAATTCTATTCTTTTGCAAATTATGTTAAACTGGAAGCAACCAAATACCTGCTCCTGTTCTGGAGTATAAAGTCCCTAAGAGACTTCATACGTTTTTTTCCTATTGTCTCTAAGTCTCCTACAAGAAATGATCTGGAAAAAATTATCTAGATGTTGTTTCAAGGCTGAGTGCATCAATTTCATTGATGATCTGTCACACTTTGCAATGGCTTTGGACGACTGAATGGCCCTTAAGGCTTCATATATACACAGAATCAGTTAGTTACTATCCATCATGTGTGATCAGCCAGTAACTTCCAATAATAAAGGAGGCATAAAGAGGTTAACCTTCATCTTAAATATCATAAATAATCTTTCCACCACCATAGACACAAAGCCAACAGGGTAGGATGCGCCGTTTAGGTTTAGATAATGCAATCTAGAATTTTTATTTTTCAATTGCGATGAGCATCTCTGGGCAAATCTGCTATATGTTTATGGGAAACGGGAAGCTTTGCACATAAACATTCACAAAACCTGCAATTGGTGTAAAAAAAAAAAAAAAAAAAACACCAAAGACAACAGATGCCTCAAGATCTCATTCACAGTCTTGGTAGGATCCATGCTCAGCACCGGCAGTGCATATTTTTCAGACTTTAGTTTCATGAGAAACCCATTAAGTGCAGAAGTGGAAGAGTGGAGTCAATACAATCCTGGGGTTTGACAGGCAGGACACTGGTGATTCACGAATAAATCTGACTGATTAGTCATTTTTTTGCGTTTGCTTTCTGTGTGTGGTGTTGAGCTCTTATATCCTGTGTGTTTCGGAAGCTTTCTGGGCCAAAAAACGATTGCAACACAAATTCACATATTTTTACATTTAATATTTAAACCCCAAGGCTGAATTCCCACGTGACTAGTTTCGTATTGGTCTAAGTAAAGTCCACAGTGGATTAAAGTGTCAGGCAAGTGGAGGAGGCTTGATAAACTTTTCTGGATTCATCAACAACAATATTAAAGAAAAACAGAGTTGACAAAGAGTTGACCATAGCAACCAGCCTTAGTACCGGCTTTGACAAATCTGTATATGACATATGAGTGACATTAATTGACAAGGATATGGGTAGTAGCTCTTTGCAGAAATGACCCAGGTCACTAATGGAAAAGGCAAAGTGAAACACAACTACAGGATACAAACCTATCTGCACGGTATAGTCATTCATGTGGTATAAAAACATGCAACTATGATACTTAAGAAAGAGTAAGCAAAAAAACATACAAAAAGAGTTATGTGTATATATATAATATATATATATATATATTATATATATATATATATATATATATATATATATATATAATTACACACACACATACACACATATACATACACACACACATATACATACATACACACACACAAACAACATGGTGCCAACAAAAAGATAGGGATATTAGGCTTTCAGTTGAAGTTTATGGAAAATGTAAACATTTCACGCTACAGTGATATTTTATCACACGGCTTATTCCGGACGGATTTGTGCGCCGTATTGAGCAGCACAAATCCGCCAGTGAATAAGGGGCGGGAGGGGGGCGGGGCGGAGGGCGCCGGGGCGCCGCTCCCGGCCCCAAGACAATAATAATAATAATGTGCATGTCACGTTCTCCCCCCCGCGTGGGAGTCGCCGAGCGGGGAGGAGCGACGGATTCCACTGTTCTCTATAAGAGCAGTAGATTACCGTAATTGCTGCCGGGATTGGCGCCGTACTGCACGCAAATCCGCGCGCAGTACGGCGCCAATCCTGCGGCAGAATAAGCGTGTGAACGAGGTCCTTAAAGTCAACCATTTAAGCTGGGCATGCAATGTTTATTTTCTCATTTTTAACTATTTAATTAAACAAAAGCCAACCGTAGAGAAATCAGAAAAAACCTTACCCATTTTAGGTCAATTAGGATTACCAAAATTATGTATATTTGCCAAATGCCAGAATAATGAAAGAGATAATTTTTTTAAAGCATTTTTATTATTTTTCGCAAAGTCAAAATTTTACATACACTAAGATTACTGTGCCTTAAACAATTTGGGACAGCCCATATGATAATGTCATGTCTTTGGAAGCTTCTGATAGGTTTATTGGCAACATTTGAGTTAGAGACACACCTGTGGATGTATTTTTAAAAAGGCACACCAGAAACACACTGCTACCGTGTGTAACATCGTGGGAAAGTCTAAAGAAATCAGCCAATCAAGATATCAGGAAGAGAATTGTGGACTTGCACAGTGAGAAAAAATTGTGGACTTGATAGTGAGAAAAACATGCATATGTGTCTTCTTATATAGAGTATGTAAACTTCTGGTTTCAAAAGTATATACGGTATAATATTACATATCCCAAAAGTTTTACCTTGCAGCTAAAACTACTAGCAGCGATTCCTGAAAAGGACAGTAATGCACTTACCACGGGGATAGATCTGCAGAGGTTCAATCAGAGGACTGCTACCTTGCTGCTCAAGGACCATATTGCAGTACTGAAAAAAAAAAAAAAAAAAAAAAAACACGTTACTAATAATAAGAGTTGTCCTCTAAAACCAGGGGTAAAATCAATACAGAAGTCATGTATGAAAAGTAGTGCATCTGAAACAGTGACATTGCCCGTAGCAAGTAGCGCCTTCGTATTCTAACCTTGCAAGTTGTTGGCAGATGACGGTTTGGTTGTCATTGGAACCATCATTGTTTCCGCTTGCCCTTATTTTTATTCATAACCCATCCAAAGTGTTATATTGTCTGCACACCCAGCTACTAAGCAGGACAGTCTCCATGCACATTCAGTTGTAGCAAAATTCCTGTACTCCAGCAGAATCTTCACCAAAATATCTAATCAATATCTGTAAAGGAAGGTCTCAAGCTTTTCTAGACACTGCCTACAAAAAGTTAGGACAACAAAACTTTTACAACGCTCCATCTCCCAAAATGATAGAGATAAGAACAGAGGACACAACAGGGACGGCCAGCAAGTCCACCTTTTTTCCACAACCTCCAGTGATGGGTATAGAACAACCTTCTAGGATACCCGAGAAGGGAGACTCTAGCAACCTATTTCCTGAAAAACTCCCAGGGCATGTGGTAAAACCATCTACAGACTCCAATTACCAGACAGAGGCCAAAAGAGTTATTCTGGCCTTCATTGGGCGGTGTCAGGGTCTGCTGTACAGAATAGCAGCCCTATGTCATACAGTATCTTTTTGTTTTTTAGCACAGGTGCCTATGTATTACAAAACTGAGAAGCATCCCTCATAGCTTTATGTTGGAGCTATATGACAGAATAGCTGGGATAAACACCTCAAAACAAGAACTTAGGCTAAGCACACATTGGGCCTTATGTATGAAAACTTTCTAGCAGTAAGACTGTCTTTGTTGCCCATGGCAACCAATCAGCTTCATTTCATATAGTGCTCTGGAAAAATAAAAGGTGAGCTCTGATAGGTTGCTATGGGCAACTGTCATGTACACCCTCACCAGCACGCGACATGGGGACCACTGTAAAGTGTTCAGTCCTATTCGCACTCATCGTACACTCAGGTGGCAAATTGAGCATAAATCACACAACAAGGCACCACAAAATATACACTGCCACCTCTTCCCTCAAACACCGCTCACAGGCACTTGCGGGGTTTAAAACACCCTAATCAAACACTGTTTTCCAGCAATCAAGGTTAAACACTATAATCCAGGCTATGGATTCTTAGAGCATACAAGGATCACACTTATTAAAGTTTTCAGTTTTAATAGAAAAAAAAAGTATTGTGCTTACAGAAAATACAAAAATAAAGATAAAATAAGATGAACATACATAGATGCAATACAGTTATAAAAAAAAAAAGGAGAAATTGCAGAAAACAACTAGCACAATGTAGATTATTTTCTGCACCTGGGACAAAGAAGGAACTGGGACGTAGCTCAGCTGATGGTTGAAACCCAAGCTATGAACCTAGTTTTCTATTGCGACCATATTTTTATACTATGACATTTAGTTTCAGGTTTCAAATCTGCCCATCAGTTCATTAGGGTAATTTGTTGTCCCTGACTGGCTGACTGGGTGATAAAAGGGGCAGGACAAGGAGTATCTAATTGTAATGTGTCCCTTGACTGACCCTTTGTAATGTTTGTTGTGGGGTGTCAAGGGTGGATGGACAGATGAGGGTCTGGCAATCTTTTGAAGTAGATAAATTCCAGGCACCATGTCAAAAAAGTCCAATTTGTAGATAACCTGTCACCTACACCCTCCATAAACAAGGCTTAGTGGTTTATGACCAGAGTTAGGTTGTGTTCACGCTGCGTATTGCGGCGCATCTAAAGTGCGGGTGGGAAGGCGCCATTCATGGCGCATAAGCGTCACGGAGAAGTGACATGTCACTTTTCTCTCCCAGCATACAATACACATGTACTGTACGCCGGGGGAGACGGCTATGAGAGCTATGAATTACCGTAATTGCGGTAATTTCGGTCGTCCTGAAGCGCGTATATGCACCTCGCAATTACACCATGTGAACATACCCTTAATGTCAATGATGTTTGAATAAGCCAACTTGCAGACAGCGGAATACACATAATTGATCTGTGGTGAGGAGGGTATACATAAACATTCCATAGTCACTGGAATATATCGTATATATCACACTTTGCTACTATACCTTATACAAAATACCCATTTCCATGACAATTATAAACAGACCCTATTATGGTATCATAACGGCTCCTTCATGATCGGTTGCCTTCAGAGGCTTATTTTCCTTACAGCAAAAAAGACTTACTGATAGACAGTTTTCACACATAAGGTCCATTGTGTTTGAGCCTTTCACCAATGGTAGACATTGGTAAGATTTCCTTAGGTACACCTCCAACACAAGCCTCTATATAGGCGTGTTGTGGACGGAAACAAAGGCACACAACGTCATGTGTTGCACAAAAGGTCCCAATGTGAAAAGACACATGCTGCACGGTATACAATCTTTTGCTGTGGATCTCTGTATAGGAAAATACAGTCTGCCACACTTTCCAACACGTATCACCCTGACAGAGAACAAAAGGATATTCTTCGTGGCTCACTCAAATAAAGGGAGCACTATGGATATGTTTGCCCCATACATTGGGAGCCTTTTCCGGCATACATGCCAAAGTTTAGGCCCAAACACAATGTGGACATTGCTGTAACTATACAAATTAAACTTTATGGAATGATATATTGCTTCAGATGCCACCCGGACCGATTTTCTCTTTTTGGGCAGTTTATTCTTTTATCCCCTTAAGGTTGTCAACGCTACAAAGATAGTTCAATGTAGACACAAAATAAAGAAATTTTCCAAATATATTGCATTGTTCCTCTTTTTTTTTTTTTTTTTTTCAATGACGCAGTTGGATGAGGCCTAGTTTTATTCGAGACAAGTTGTACTCTATGGGGGAATAGTTTAAGTTCAATTATAAATAATTGCAGTATTTAAAATTTTTACATTTTTAGTTTTTTAAATTTTTTTTAAACCATTCACATTTCACTTAACTTTTTAGATTAATTCTACAGGTTATTAAGGTCGTGTGGATACCTAATATGAGTAGGTTTTGTTGTGTGTGTAATTTATGCACAATTAATTTTTACTTAATATTTATTTTTATTTAATTTATTTTTTAATTCTTTTTTTTTTTTTTTTTTTTTTTTTTTTCAAATTTTTAGTTTTTTTTTTACTTTTTTTTTTACTCCCATGAAGGGATAAATTTTTTACATTTTTTTTTTTTTTTTTTTTTTTTTACACTTAGTAATGTATTAGCATATTCATATATGCGAATACATTCTAATCTATGTCACTTGGACACAGGCAGTGATCTGGACAGCACACAGTGTGTCCAGGTCACTGGCTGGCGGCGGTCTGTGTGTGTACATGTATAATTACATGTGTGCCACAGCCCTGCCAGTGGCACCCAGGTTTGCATACGTTTTTTCAGAAATGTTTTTGTGTGCAGAAAAAATACGTTATACTTGGTGTCAGATTTTAATATTAAGGTATTAAGGTGTGTGGATACCTATATGAGTGGTTTGTTGTCCGACATTTTGCACAATTAATTTAACGTAACTACTTCAGTTTTATTTAATTTATTTTTTAATCTCTATTTTGGTTTCGGTTACCCTAAGGGAGAACTGTTGTACGATTTTTTTGTGTTACACTTAGTAATGGATCATTAGCATATTCATATAGTGCGCATATACATTCTAATCTGTGTCAAAATTGTGACACAGCAGTGTCTGACAGCACACAGTGTGTCCAGGTCACTGGCTTCACACACAGAAAGCTCTGGGGCCACTGTAGGTCCCCCGGGCTGACTGTGCAGCCGTTCCCTGGGCTCTGTCGGTTCACCGGGTGTTCCAATCACCAGACAGAGCAGGGGATCCCTTTGATTGCACTGCGGTAACGCACCGCCGTAATCAAAAGGTTAAAGCACCAGGTTGCGGAGGTTTCCTCCGCACTCTGGAGCTCGCAAGGGATGCTCTGGGGGGGGCTGTGTGGTACAGCCCCGATTCCAGCGCAGCTGTGGCGCCAGGCCCTGCAAACTCCGATGTCTGCAGCGACGCCGAAAGACGTCGCTGCAGACGAATGACCCGCACCAGCCGACGTCAAAAAACGGTGCGCGGTCGTTAAGGAGTTAAATGCTATGAACAAAGAAAAATAATGAGTGGATTTATTTTGAAAAGTTGCACAATGATTTAGTCTTTAATTTTCATGCCATCATTCATTTTCAAACCCCTGATACGAAGCTTGTGGCCTGCTCCTAGATTCAGGCTTTTCTCATGAGAACCGCTCTCTCCCAGCAGTACATGCATGATTTAAGGTCTGTATGTCCAGGATGCTTCATTCTTCACTAGCTCTCTTTTCTGCAGATTTTTACAATGCAAAAGGGAACAGGTACAGACAAAAACAAACATTTCATAGTAACAAAGTTATTACCAGATTAAGTGTGAGGGCCCTGCTCACAAGCACATAAAATGTGTGTGAAAATGGTGGTGAAATAAAAGGTGAAAAGTGTTTAATTTGGAAGATGGTCCAGCCATCCTCCATAGATATAGGGTAGTATACTTAGAGCGGGATGAACCTGTCACTAAGACAGTACAAGACTTTATAGAAGCGTGTGGATCTTTAGTAATTTGGTTGACGGAAGGAGGGGGTTGTAAGAGGAAGAGAAACTTATTAGGGTTGTCCCCACGGCAAATGTTTTCAGTTGATTTTACAGACGGTTTTTGGATTTGAAAAACATCTGAAAAGCGAAAGTCAACCTTTTACATTGATTAAAATAGAAAATCTGTGCAGTAGTCCACACTGCACGGATCTTCCGCCGGATGGTTTTTGACAAAAATCTTAGAATATGTTCATTCTTTCATCCGGTTTTCGAGCAGAACATGAACATGTGGATGCGAAGAGGGACAACATGAATCCGCAAACCACGGACAAAACGTGCCAAAAAAGACCAGTATTTGGTCTTTGCCATGGGAACGCATCCTTAGGGTTTCTGACTAAGGAGATCTATTTTTATGGCAGGCTTAAAACTAAGTGTTGTGAAAAAATCTGATTGCACAGGGTAGCGTATTCCAGAGAACTAGTGGCGCATGTGCAAAGTCGAGAAAGGGAGATTTGGATGATAGAGGAGTTCAGCGGCAAACCATAAAGGTCAGTTAGACTGGAAGATAAAGATGAGGGATGAGATTAAGGAAATTGCAGTACTATCAAGACCTGTGTGGGTGACAGTACGCAGTTTAAATTATGTTTTGTATTGCATTGACAACAAACGCAGTGATTGACACAGGGTAGAAGCATCAGTGTAGCAGCTAGAAAGAAAGATGATGCATTCAGGATAGACTGAAGAGGAGATGATTTTGGAGAAGGGAATACCGACTGGTGAGAAGATACAATAAATCAAGATAAAGAGTTTCCCCCTACACCTTGTGAGACTGCTGTAGGTTCTCTCTGCCGATACACCAAGCCTCATCCGCCTGCAGACCACCATATATGTTGTTTTCACTGTTTCCATACTCTGACACAGTACAGCTTGGAAAGGAGAAAAATCTCTCCTTGAGGAGAGGAACCAATAAATTGGTCGGTGTGATGGTTTACTTGCCATTCAGACCTCACTGACTGTTTTGCATAAAGCAAAGGCTTATGGGAAAAGAGCTGAGGAGCTCCACAGCGCACTCTATTGGATGTAGTTATCCTCAGTTCACATGTAGCTCGCATGAGCCTAGCAATGTGAAAGGGGTTTGAGCCAAACCAGATAAGTTCAACTACAGACAGCTGTTTCGGGGTATTTGCCCCTCGTCAGTGCAGTGTAGAACTTATGGTTGGCTGGGTGAGAGGCAACAGTACAGCTCGTGTTTTCCACCCTTATAGAAGGCTTGGATACATTCCCCAATTCTCTGATCTGCCCTGTCAACCTCTTTCCCCCACCATGTTGATCTATAACACTGCTGATCTACCCATGCTGATCTATAACAGTGAATGCAAGGAGGAACAAGAGCAGAGAGCACAGTGGAGTCTCTTTAATGTACTTTATAGAGTACTTCAATTTCAGAATTTTATGCAAAAGAGAAAGAAATTACCGCAGCAATATTTTTACTAAACCTTATAAAACTGCAAGTAGAGCCATTCATCATGAATTTTATAAGACAAATTGCTACCATATCTTCAGTAAATGAATTGAGAAGGGTAAATGCAAAAGTTAATTTCTGCAATAACACCCAGCTAACTAGACCATTATTTAATACCTTCCATAAATGTGTGGGTTAATTTCACATTTTAACATTCCTATAATACTCACATCTCACTTTCTCAATACACTTAAAGGAAGCACAATATGACAAACCAAGATTTATGCGCATAATGAAGCTCAACACCAGTTGTACATCAAAACTGAGTCATGTTTAAAAGTATAGACGAATGAATCAATGAAGATATAGCAAATTTTCTACTATGGAGCCATAACTGCTATTCAGTGGAGGCAGAAACATGGATCCATATTCAAGCCTGTCAGCCTCCATTGGCTTCTGTGCAGCAAAAATGATTTGCCAACAATCTCTATTTAAAAAAATAAATATTGCAGAATGCCTCCTCCATCGCAAATTACCCAACAATACTTAACAGAATTAGACCCCAAACTGGTAGAGTTTCCCAAATTACTGTATCTCCTGCATTCACTTCCGCTTTATGTCAGGCGTAGGGATGAGATACACATGAACGCGCTTATCTGTCGATTTATCTGGGGGGGTAAAAGACCTCGGATTCCGTTGGTGATTTTGCAGCAGCCCAAGGACAATGGAGGCATCAATCTCCCGAATATTTGGGCGTATAATGTGGCCGCACTGATCCGTATGGCAGCAGACTGGTTGCAAAACACTTCAGTTTACACAGACACTAAGGCGGAGCAATCATTTTTAGGAAAGCTCTCGCAAGCAAATTTTATACATCTGCCCTTACCTCAAATCCCAGAACTGATTAGAGCTAACCCACTCGTATTTTCATCGTGGCGGGGGTGGCAAAAAATGAGGAGGCTCTTTGGGTTACACCCACATGCCTCTATGCTTCGTACATTGATAGGCAATCCAGATTTCCAAAGGGGAGCCCCGCATAAAGACTTCTACAGGTGGGAAAAAGGTGGAATCTTGACGGTTTATGACTTACTGGATGCAAAAACACATAGGATCTTACAATTGGAGGAGCTGAGAACTAAATTCCCTGAAGCTGGAGTCTCCTTCTTCCCATATTTGAGTGCCCGTAGCTAGGTCCTGACACTGACCTCACACTTCACGCAGAGAGAATGGGATCCATCAATGTGTAGACTTCTGTTCAAAAGAACTATAGAGAAGGGGTTGACCACTCACTATTATAAAGCTTTACATACACCACTCGATTTTTCGGAATCAACTATGGCACTTGCGAAGTGGGCAAGAGACGATCCCAGTCTGGAGGTCCATACTTTACTTACAGCGTTGGCTAATAGCCGTAAATTCCTAGCCTCCAGTATATACTGGGAGATGTCCCTTCAACTGTACCACAGGGCCTACATTACCCCAGTCAGGGGACATCGCATGGGAGTTTTTGAAAGCAGTCGATGCTTCCGGTGTGGTGTTCAAGAAGCTGATATTTTTCACTGCCTGTGGAGTTGTCCGGTGATTCAAGATTTCTGGGAACGGGTGATGACATTCACGAGAACACACTTGACCAATTATGTCCCGAATAACCCTCTATGGGCAATCTTTGGTCATATAGATGTCCAGATAACCCCATGTGAACCGGGAAGCAGAAAACTATTATACACGATTTCTACGGCAGGCATTAAAACGATTCTAAACACGTGGATAAACGAGTCCGCGCCCCCTTTCAAGATGTTCTTAGATAAACTGTCTTACATATTGAAGATGGATTGGGTGGAGGCCTCGGGTAAGAAGGAGACTCATGCTAAAAAATTCTTCCAAGTCTGGGGCAGTTTTATCCCTCTACTTCCGCAGAGAATACGAGAGGCCATTAAAGAATGCTTTAGTTTTACCACATGGTTCAAAGAACAGGTATTAATAGGCGATGCTCCGATCTAGGGGATTCAGTGATCTGATGTACCCAGAGGACAAGAATTCTTGATCCAGCGCCTAAATTATTGCTTAACGACCAGGGATCCTGTCCTATAAAATATAACGGGATACAGGGGCCGGACGAGGAGAGTCACATAGAATGATCATGCTGTCAAAACAAAGGATGGGAGGTGGGCCTGGAGAGTGGAGCACCTGTTGACATGTGTGTTTGTTTTGTCTGAGTCTATCGCCGCATACTATTTCCATGCTCCTGGAACTCCTGTTCTTTTCTGATGTTTAGACAGCCTAAAGCTACAACTGGAGCTAATATTGATAGGCTTAGCTACAGCGTTGGTGAGGACATTCTAGTCTACCATGCTTGAGTGCTATATACAAATAGATGGTTTATTTTACGATACTAACACTTCGAAGAAATGCAATCTTGACCTTCTGAATCAGACTCAAGATCGCACAATGAAGGCTCAGACGAATTTTAATGCAACTTTGTTTTTTATATGTTATATATATATTTAATGGAAAATAGGTAATACAGAGTATACATGCTGTAATATATCACTCATTGATCTCATTAACAATAGTTTGTGTAATGTTTTTCTTAAGCTGTGAATTTACCATACTTTGTGTTGCTTAATAAAGACATTTTAAAGAAAACAGGACTGAGGTAAGATGAATCAATGTAGTGAGACAACCCCTTTAAGTGGCCTGGCAACAGGAACTTTTAGATACCTGTTCAACAGAACTCAAAAAGTTAAAAGCCAGTTAAAACGGACATTAGCCACCTGTCTCCACAGCTCCATATACAGTAAGGTTTATTCTATGAATGTGCACCTATACAACCTGCAACTACCAGCTTCCTTAACCACAGCATGAACACTAACATTAACTTCAAGAACATTTAGGCAAGTCAAGTTGCCCCAAAAACGGAGTCATTTCATTCTGCTGGTGCAAAGTACTGCAAACACAGCAAGTTTATCACAATTTCTTTTCTTACTCCGTTTACAGTCTGTGTGGATACACTTCACAAGTAGACTTAAGTTAGTGCAATCCCATCGGAATGAGAAGAGGCAGCTGACAGCCTGGAGGGGGTTAATTTCCCTGGGGTAACTTTAAGTATGATAAAAAAAAAACTTAGAAATTTAAGTTTATTATCCGCACGATACCTAATGCACAAGTCATTAAGAGAGATTATTCTTAATGTGCTGTTCACATTAAAAAACATCAAGCGAGACCCTAAACCTTCAAGTCATAAGAGATCATTTGTATCTCCAGGACCTGACAAGGAGCAAGAAGACAGATGGCTATAGAGACACACAGGTAGATCGTAGACTATGAAATACAGCGGCTGAAGAAGACACAATGCAGAGCTACACTCTGTAATCAGTATAAGTCTTAGGGTGCGTTCACACCGCAACGACAAAATACCGGTCGGATTGTCCAACTGGTATTTTGTCGTTTTTTTTGCGCGGGAAAGGAGTACGAATCTGTGTCCTGTGTTTGTATTATTCACTCATTCCCCTTCACATCGAACTGTTCATGTTCCTCCTGAAAACCGCTACTTCGGTGGTGTAAAAAAAAAAAAACATTCGGCGGAAAATCCGTGCAACGTGAAGTACTGCACAGATTTTCTATTTAAATCAATGTAAAAAGTTGACAGTCGGTTTACAGGTTTTCAAATCCGAACAAAGTGTGTAAATCCAACTGAAAACCCTTGCCGTGGGGACGGGCCCCTATGGAGTATAGTTTATCTACCCACTGCAGTTGGAATGATTACAGCAAGTGAATAGCAGCGTCAACTACAAGTAAAAGCAGCAGCTTGATCTCCTGCGTGAAAGGAGCAAATTCAGCCAACAACAGCAGGTTTGTACAACTTTCTGAGTATTGTCCGATTAAAGGGAACCGGTCAGGTGGTTTATGTTACCCTGTCTCACAGCAGGATATTATAGAGGGAGAGAAGCTGAGCTCTGTGATATACAGTTTATGATTTGGAGCAGGATTTGAGTAAAAAGCAAAAAAAATATTAAAAGTACTCCTTAAGGGTGTGGGCCTACCATGGTTTTTGACGGCTAGGATATGACATCAAAATGTCATATCCTAGCCGTCCCTCCTCTGGGACCTGTACCCATCTCAGGAATGGGCCTCTGAAAGTTACCGAAACGAATGGAGAGCCGGTCATGTTTTCACACGAATCTCCATTATGTTCTATGGGAGTTGGGCATACAGCTGAACACAGCGCACACCTCTGCTTGGAACTCAAATAGAACGGCGTGTTGTGGGAAAACATGACCGGCTTTCCATTCAGTTTCGTAACTTTCAGGGCCGGTTCCCGAGATAGGTATCTATCAGACTTTGATGGCATATCCTACTCAGAAATTACTCAAACTCTGCTCCGAATGACATACACCTACATATACAGTCAAACTACCTTTCTCCTACATAATGATGGGGAGGAGATACCCGCAATATACAAACAACCCGGTATCAAGAAAATCAAACAAACCACAGACAGCACAGATATCTTCAGGCCAAGAGAAATACGATAAAATGTGACTTTTATTAAACAATATCTAAAAAAAAAGAATGGGGAATTAATTCCCTAACAAGCCCTAACAACTGATCCTGAAAAGACGGGATACCCGCCCTGAAAAAGGGGCGACCTCGCCCTGAAACCTGCCCTCACAAGTCCCTACCCAATCCCTACACCCTAATACATAACAAGGCTAATACAGGACTAATACAAGCATAACAAAAAACATCACAAATAAGTGCACAGTGCTAAAAAACAACAAAACCCAAATGCATCAATAAGGTCCAATAGCAAACTTTACAATAAATGTTCCTGTTCCAACGCGTTTCCACCACTAATACTGTGGGTTCATCAGGGAACACACAATAGAAAACTCAGATATTCCTACGTCCCTTTCAATTCAGATGAGTCGGGCCCTGTGGAGGGCCTGGATTTCTTTCTTAAAGGACCAGAGTTTTTTTAATTGAAACAGAGGGGAATTGCATTAATTTTCCAAAATATAGGAAGTTGGGAAATATAAAAAATTTTTATATATATATATTATATATTATAATTTTAAATATATATATATATATATATATATATATATATATTTTATTTTTTGTTTTTTTGTTTTTTATATTTCCCCAACTTCCTATATTTTGGAAAATTAATGCAATTCCCCTCTGTTTCAATTAAAAAAACTCTGGTCCTTTAAGAAAGAAATCCAGGCTCTCCACAGGCGGCAGTGATAGATCATTACGGTACTTTGACAGCTCTGTGAGACTTCCCATTTCTGTGCTGGAAGAGTCCACTGTGAGGGGGGAGCCTATCAGCATGCGGCATATAAACACACTGGAGATCCGTGCTGCTGTCTGACATCACGCTAGATGTTATCTGGCTGCACTGTAAGAAGTATTCCTGTGTATTATCCAGCAGCGGCTACAAGTAAACCCTATTATACCTCCTTCCTCAATAAGTATGTCAGCCTCACTTACCGCTCAGATGTTATACAGAATCAGCTTCCCCCCTCACAGTTGATATTTTCCAGACAGGAAAAAAAAGGCTGTCACCAGATTTTGGCCTCTCGATGCTAAAATGAAATTAAACCTTTTGTGGCTGTAATACTGTGGGAAATCCTCAG
This sequence comes from Phyllomedusa bahiana, assembly GCA_025379985.1. NCBI lineage: Eukaryota > Metazoa > Chordata > Amphibia > Anura > Hylidae > Phyllomedusa > Phyllomedusa bahiana. The sequence continues at coordinate 47,300 of JAODAL010007509.1, read as the reverse complement.
ATTTGCTAGTGATATGTATTCAAGAAAAATCAAATAATTTTATCCCCTGTCAATTTTTAGCTAAATTCAGACTCTCCTTATTTACACTGGTCCAGAGCTCACATTTCGTATTTAAAGGGAACCTGTCACATAGGTTATGCCCCCCCTTTCTGAGGACAGCACAAGCTAGTGTCAGACCTGCTGTTCCCCGCACTGTGTTCCTTATTCTGTTAGATGCTGGAATTTTAGAGCATTTACCCCTCAAATCTTATTCATGAGTAGATGTTACCCCGCCCACCAAAGGCTAGCCCTGCCCACTGAGTTAGTCACATGTTTCTACCTATTCAAAGTAATAGGTTTATCAGCTGTGGTCCTCAGGTGGGCGGGGTTTGAAAAAAACTGACTCTTTGAATGACTCTTTTCTGGCAGATTTGAGCATTAAAGACATGAAAACTCCAACATCTTACAGAATAAGGGACACAGCGCTGGAAACAGCAGTTCTGACACTACCTTGTTCTATCCTCAGCAAAGGGGGCATAATCTATTTGACAGGTTCTCTTTAAGATTGAAGTTTGAAGGGAAAGATTTTTTGCTGCAATGTTTTGTACTTAAAAGTGTAGTCTGCTCCAAGAGTTAATACTACACATCAATGGAAAACCTTCATTGATAGGTTTTCCAAGAACCTAATAATTAATAGGATTTCTCGGGACTTACGTAGGATAACATAGCCTTCATCTCCTCGTCACTCCTGACAGTAATCCGATCACCATCTTCATCTTCATCTACAATATGAAAAATATGTTAGAATGAGAAAGTAAGAAACAAAACACATCTATAGCATAAGTAGGGATCCATTAGGTCTAATTGGGAAGTAGGATGCTTGAGGTTAAGGTTCAGCGAGGGTGGACCACCACCGATCATAAAGTGAAGGAACTATGCCATCAATTTCTAAGATTGTAATCCTGACTAGGAATTTCACTTAATTCGCTCAAGTGGTTTCATGTGACCAATGCAAATTAATTTCCCACGTGAGACTTTGAGTCCGAGTTCAAATGTTCAACTTTTTGGATGCAGTTTTCGAAGCCAAACCTGGACTGGATGATAATTGACGAACATATTAAGGAAAGAGTGAGGCAACGCGTTTTAAATCCATTTTTAGTTTCAAAAACTGCATCTAAAAACCTGACCGTTTGAATGCAGCCTTAGGTTATGTTCACACGCTGTCTTTCAGGACATATTCCGGGTGAGATTACGCTGCAATGCTCCCCGAAATACAAATATAGAGCCATGATTATCTGCCATCTTCCCTGCCATGTATTGAATGCCGGCAGAAAGAAGTGACTTGCCGGCAGGAATAATGAAAGCGAATGGGGCAGGCCGGGGTCCGCTCCTGCCATGTGCTTTAGAAGAACGCACTGATCAGCGCATTCTTCTAAACGCACGCCATCTTGCGGCATGCACAGGTACGCGCCACAAGACGCCATGTGAACATACACTTAAAGAGATTGTTTCACTAGACAGATTAGCTTTCAAAATGTAGGGAACACTAAATGTAAGACATTTTCCAAATATATTGCTTTGTTCATCTTTTTTTTGTTAAGGAGCTACAAGTGATTTTATCACCTTCTGAGGGCTTTCTAGTTTCCCAAGTGACCGATCTGTGTACTCCTTCTCCCCTGCTGTTTGTTTTATCTGATAGCAGGGAGTGATGTCATCACACAGGTCATGGCTGGCAGTGTGAGAGCTTGTGTGTTATCTGATCTTTCAGACAAAAGACAGTAATTACTGTTTACATTAGCTCAGAAGCTTCTCCGGACCTCAGAGAAGGTAATTTATTTAATCTAGACTAATGAACAGAGAAGTCTGACTACATGGAGCGTATATGCTAATTACAGACAGCTTGACCAGGAAGTGACAGAGCAAAGCAGCATTATTTCATTCATGCATCCTATGAAATTTTGAGATGAGGCAACCCCTATAAAAGGTTGTTCAACATTTTTTTTTAAAATAAACTACTGGCTGAGAGTGTTCTAAAATAAAAAAAATAAAAATATTAACCCACCCCTTTGCCGTCGCTGCTCCACCGCTGCAGTAGCTCTTCTAAAGCACCCCATGCGATAATGCCACCTACACTCCTTATGTGATGGTGCAGCCATTCACCAACCGCAGTGGTCTTTCTTGTATAGAATGCATGAGACCCCCAAGGCAAGCGATTGGCTGCCGAACACTGAAGAACATCAAAGTTACGGAGGTGGCTGGAGGAGGGAATTAAACTTATTTTTATTGTATGGCTAGAACACTAAGTTCTAAAAATATTGGACCAACCCTTCAACATGCAAATGTAATGTGACTAAGAAACTCACTACCAAGAATCTCCAAGGCTTAAGAAAAAAGGTCCAAAGCTCTGTAATTCTGGACCAGGGACCATTACTCTCAGTTCTAGCAGATCAATGAAGTAAAATGAAGGCTACCTCCACATGATGCCTACCCCGACACCACAATATGTACGGTACATACTTTATACAAAGACACCACACAGGGGCCCCGAAAACACACAGAAGAATCATGCAAATAATATAGACATCCTAAGCTAACGAGAAATAGTCTAGCTGGGCAAAGCAACTTCAGTGAAGCGACTTAACTGCGGTTCCAGCTTGCGCTTCACAGCTTTTCTATACAGATAGCTGCACAACCTATTTCTTTTTACGGTTTCAGATTCCACCAGAAATTTCTCGGAGCTGCACAGGAGGTCACATAATAAAATCTAGTACATATAAAACAAAGTGATGCAGTAAAAACTTAAATTAAAACTCTCACAGCGCCGCAGTAAATATTCACAACATCTGAGGGACGGCCACTAATTGATATGATGTGACCTGATACCGCCTATATATTTTTATCTTGTAAATGGAGCATAGTCAGAGTATAACCCACTCACTCAGTGCAATACATTTATAGCCCATAAAGATAAGACGATACCCTGCCACATAAAGAATACAGGAAGTGTCCTTCAGAGATTTTACAGGCTTGTGAACTGCAGATGGTGAGCTGCATGTATAAAAACTAGTGCAGACAGAAAATGGGGCAGGTCCCTGTATCAACCGGATTCTAGCAGCCATCAATGCAAGGGTTGCCTCACGACCTCCCACTATGGCAGATCCAGTCTGTTCTCATATTACATCAGGAAGGAAAGATCTCTCCTTAAGGAGAGCACCGTACGAACGGCTTGTAGAGTTTGTTTTGCCTTTTCGCCCTCTACTTAGCATCTGCATATCACAAGGCATTATGGGAAAGGGGGTGAGAAGCCCACAGCGCCCTCTGTTGGTTGTAACCAATCCTCAGTTTGCTTTTGACCCACCGAGTCTTGAGAAAGCAGAAAGGATTTTAGCCAAGCCAGTATCTCTCATCGGCAGACAACGCTGTTTCGGGATTTTTGTCCCTCTTCAGTGCAGAGCACAGCGATACTGGCTGGCTGTGTGGGAGGCATCGGGTAGCTCAGGAAGGGAAGATCTCCTTAAGGAGAGCACCGAACGAACGGCTTGTAGAGTTTGTTTTGCCTTACATGGTAATGTAATAATGGTATCAAGTTAACTCACCTAACCAATTTAAAGGGGTGTTCCTTCTCACACTTTGATGTCTCTGGAACAGGCAATCGAAAGTCTCAGTTCAAAATGAAGAGTAGCTTACACTTATGCACTTTAATATATTCAGTTCCATAGGAGTTCAGAATACAGCGGAACACACCATTAAAGGGGTTGTCCACCTTATGGCAAAATCAAACCAGCAGCTCCTATAGCACCAGCACAATAATAAAAAATAAAAAAAACACCTTATACTCCCCTTCGTCTGGTCCCCATTTCCAGTGCCGCATTCCTCTGGTCTCCTGTTTTTATAATGTCTGAACGTCCAAATGGGGGCATCAGCGCTGCAACCGCCGATTGGCTATAGCAGTCACATGCCTCTTATTTACATCACTGTTTGGAAGCTCTGATGTCAAGTAGAGGCACAAGACTGCTGCAGCAGTCACAGGCCTCTACTTGACATCAGCAATGCAAAAACAACACAATATCAGCAGCACTCTACAAGCACTAAAAGACAGTCAAAGGGAACTTATGAATTTTTTTGAAAAGCATTTCTGCTACTTTGGAATGCATGAAAATAACTGTAAAAGCCCATCTACTGTCGGCAAGGTGACCTCAATTCAGATGGGAATCTACCTCTCTTGGTGTCTGTTCAGACCTCCACCCATTTATAGAGCTGTTTTTAATCCTATCAGGTTATAGCTGGAATCTACACTACCTGAAATGTGAAGGTCTGAATAGACACCAAGACAGGTAACCTACAGAGTAGGTTCCCATCTGAATTGAGGTCACCCTGCCGACGGTAGATCGGTTTTTACAGTTTTGATCAAAAATGTACACGAAGAACCTCAACATTTTCATGCATTCCAAAGTAGCAGAAATGCTTTTCAAAAAATTCCTATGTCCCCTTTGACTGTTTTTTAGTGCTTGTAGACTGCTGCTGATATTGTGTTGTGTTTGCAATGCTTTTGGTTGTCACACCAGCGTGCACTCATTGAAACGTCAAGGAAAGTACAGTGAGCCCTGACTGAACCCCAGTCCACTGTCCCTGCCTACTTGACGAACTGCCCTAATGGCAGCCCCCATCTGGGAGGCATTGCTATGCTGCTAAGTGCAAGGCCCGTCAGGGGAGAGAAAGGTCAGACAGTCCAAGTTGGCAACAGAGGCGTAATGTCAGGCCACAAATCAAAAAACAGAAGGATAACTAGAAAACAAGCCAGGGGTCAGAACACTGTCAGGAACGAGAGGTACTGAATCCGGAGACAAGCCGAGGTCAAGAACATGAGCCAAGGTCTGGTAACAAGGAACGTATAATATGGAAACAAGGAGAAAACAAGCAGGTAGAACCTTTCACAGGCAAAGCAGGAAGGAATTGAGAAGGTTTAAATGGTGTGCCCGGATACTGCCCCTGTATCTAATTGGTGCGGTGTCCGGGCCCTCCTATTGGCCTGTGTGAAACACCCTTTGTTAATGGTGGCTGTAGAGCTGTCACTCCTGAGCACACCAGCAGAGCCTCTCCCAGGGTGTGGATACAGGCCAGGTAAATTAACCCGTGCAGGGCATTGCATCCCACAAGCAGGAGACTGACCAGGTAAGTGGGTCCTGACACTCATTTTTCAAAATGGATGTGCGGACCATATTTCGCTTTTGTTTCTAATTGACATGAGTGCAGTTCACTTCCAATGATGTCAATTAGAGACACGTGAATGCTGCAGCCAATCAGTGGCTGCAGCGCTGATGCCCCCGTTTGGATGTTCAAGAATGAAAACAGAAAAATGGGGAGACGCAGAGCTGGAACAGGGGACTGGAAGAAGGTGAGTATCCTTTTTCCTTTTTTTAACCATTTAATTGGGGCCCTAGGAGCCGTTGGTTTGATTTTGTAACGAGATAGATATCCCCTTTAAACTGTACTCAGAACTACCATAAAACAGAATGTAAAATACAACCCAAGGGCAACCTACTCTCCATTTTGAACAAAGACTTTCAAGGCCCGTGTCCGAGACAGGTGCTGGTCCAAGAGGTGGGACTTGCACCTATCACACTTTGGCATCATGTCCTATTAATATGCTATCAAACTGTGAACACCTCTTAAATAAATATCAGTCAATGCTAATAAACAGCTGAATAAGAAATATAATCCTAAGATCACTTTTGGTGTAAGGCTACATTCTTATCTATGTCAGAGGTTCTGTCTGAATCTATAGAATAAGAGGAAAAAAATAGCACAGCACACTGCGTTATTTTGTCCAGTAAAATGAATGATACCATGACAAAAACCTGATGAACCCGCTAAAGTCTTTGAGGCCAATCATGTAAACAGATTGGGCATGGTTGTTATTTTTGTATCTCTGGTCAGATGATGGAACAGAAAACTGGAAATAACAGTGGATATATGAAGGCAGCCTTATTGTGTTGCAGAGTTTCAATGATGGAACCAAATCCAAAATTTCAAGAGTACAGCACAGAGATTTTTTATTTTTTTTATTTTTTTTTTTCAATGCAAGTTTGCTATACTTTCTGCAGGAAAATGGCCTTTACTCTCTACATGTCCTACCTATAGCAGAATGCACCAGTTGTAAAGCAATGGGTGAAATTTGTGACCTCTGTTATTATCAGTGTTATTTCTCCAGTAGCAACGACAGACACCACAAGGAAACTGCTGCTGGTGTCGATTGTGTGATAAATCTAAACATTTTTATTCTGCTCCCATAACAGGACAAAAAAAATGGTATTCACAATGCAAGTGTGAACACAGCGCTATACACATGAGAAAGACCAATATGAGCCTGGTTTACACACTGTAAATGTTAATATGATCTGACAGTAATGGCTGCATGTAATTGGACAAATAATTGCACCATTACATTCAAGAACCATTAGCCCTACTTTACTTTTCACCATTGGGAGGGAACCACATCAGGTACAAGACGACATTGTTTGATAGCATGTGTCATATTCTTCAGCAGACATGCTCCAACCAGGATTAAAGAGGGCCTGTGACAGCTCCTGACAAGTCTATTTTAGTAAACCCTTGTGCTCCTTGCGAAATAACAATCCTGGAGCCTCTTCTCTTATAATTCTGTGTTGTGCTGTTCCTCTGTTATTCCTTCTAAAGATTTTTTACTGAATCTGCCAAATGGGCGTTACCAATTAGGGGGATGTCCTACACAGTCTGACATTGTAAAATCAGTGCTGACAGTCAGTGTGTGCAGAGACACTCCAATGAAACCAGAATGGTAACGCCCATCTGACAGATGCAGTTATACATTTCTAAAACGAATAACAGAGGAATAGCACAACACTGAGATATAAGAGAAGAGGCTCCAGAATTGTTATTTCACAGGGAACATAGGGATTTAAACAGACAGGTCAGGAGATGTCACAAGTTCTCTTGGAAAATTTCTGTTTGCCTGCAGCCACCTGTAGGTGGAGCTCGCGGAATAGATTTTATACAACTCACAATCTGCTGAATCAGTGTCACCTTGCAATTTTGGGTCTGAGTCCAGCTCATAGGTTGCAATGAGCTGACCTCTGAGAAGGCGGGGAGGGCTGCGCTTGCACATTTCTTCCCGCTCACTTCTGTAGAGTTCCAAATATAGGCAAGCACACTCGCTCAACTGTATTCAAATTAGCTGTATTCAAGCAATGAGCTGGCATCAGACCAAAATTGCGAGATGGGACAACCCGTTAAAATCCATAGCCATGCATGCCGATCCATGTACCAGAATAAGGAGGCTGCACATTTTAAACATACATACAAACATACAGATAGTACATGCAGTCAATGATCTTCTTCTTTGAAATTATTATTCCCTACAGCCAAAAGGGGAGAAAAGTCCAGGGTTGGAGGGGGGGGGGGGGGGGGGGGGCATGTGTTGCACTACCCTATACAGAACATTACAAGTTGCTAGTACTATAATGTATATAATATATAAATTATACCCTATGCCAGGGGTGTCAAACTGCGGCCCTCCAGCTGTTGGTAAAACTACAACTCCCATCATGCATTTGTATAATCTATAACAGTGGGCATGATGGGAGTTGTAGTTTCCCAACAGCTGGAGGGCCGCAGTTTGTCACCCCTGCCCTGTGCAGTATAAGTACATATGCCTGACTGAGCATGGTCATTGCCCCTGCCGTCAAGCAGATACTTTGGCCGCAGAGCCATGTTGAATTTCATATTCTGCAAGTAGCCGGGCTGCATTTTCAGGCCACAGCTGCTTCTACCAAGAGGAATGACTAACATACATGTACAGATCCACTTTAAGCTGTTCCATGGTCCTATAGTGGATTCAGTTTGGTTACAGTTTTTTGGTTTTTTTAGTGACATTACCAGACCTTTTACAATAATTGCTATAATGATAATTTTCTTCTCACATTCAAATGCTGTGGTTGTAGCATCTGGGAGGACCTGGCCAATCACATCCTAGAAAAGAAAACAGAGAAGAGGACAATGTTTCAGTAAAATGGTTTAAAAACGTAATTTTTTCGACCTTTCTTGATTAACGACCTTAATCATGTGGTTACCCAATTACGTGTACAACACAATACTAATGTACTATACCTTTCACTAGGCCCCAGCTGCATTGCTAGCTGCTCAACACCCGCACTTGCGTTGCAAGACAGGGAAGCATTGGTTGAGAGAGGCCCCCCATCTTACAGCTTATATGCCATTCTTGCTATGGTTTGCTTTATCCAAGAGGTTAAAGTGGGATTGGAGTTATCATCAATACTGTCCATTGCTGGTGGGAGGAGGCCTAGCTTAAACCTCCTAGGCTCAAAGCAAAAGTTTTCTTATGTGGGGGAGGGGCCTTAGGGCCACCTTAGACTTCAGGACCCAGTAGTGGGTGCTACTTCTGCAACCACTACAGCTTAGCGCCTGAAGGTGGCTAATGGCTGCAATACACAGCCGGAACCCCTCATTTATGGATAGGGCTGAGTTCTTGAGTCTGTTCCATACTCCCTTGCTGACATGATGACATACAGTGGGGGAAAAAAGTATTTAGTTAGCCACCAATTGTGCAAGTTCTCCCACTTAAGATGAGAGAGGCCTGTAATTGACATCATAGGTCGACCTCAACTATGAGAGACAAAATGAGAAAACAAATCCAGAAAATCACATTGTCTGATTTGGAAAGAATTTATTTACAAATTATGGTGGAAAATAAGTATTTGGTCGCCTACAAACAAGCAAGATTTCTGGCTCTCACGAACCTGTAACTTCTTCTTTAAGAGGCTCCTCTGTCCTCCACTCATTACCTGTAGTAATGGCTCCTGTTTGAACTTATCAGTATAAAAGACACTGTCCACAACCTCAAACGTACACACTCCAAACTCCACTATGGTTAAGACCAAAGAGCTGTTGAAGGACACCAGAAACAAAATTGTAGCCCTGCACCAGGATAGGAAGACTGAATCTGCAATAGGCAAGCAGCTTTGTGTGAAGAAATGAACTGTGGGAGCAATAATTAGAAAATGGAAGACATACTAGACCACTGATAATCTCCTTCGATCTGGGGCTCCATGCAGGATCTCACCCCGTGGGGTCAAAATGATCACAAGAACGGTGAGTGAAAATCCCAGAACCAGAAGGGGGGACCTAGTGAATGACCTGCAGAGAGCTGGAACAAACGTAACAAAGGCTACCATCAGTAATACACTACGGCGCCAGGGACTCAGATCCTGCAGTGCCAGCCTCCAGATCTCAACCCCATAGAAAACCTTTGGAGGGAGTTGAAAGTCTGTGTTGCCCAGCGACAGCCCCAAAACATCACTGCTCTAGAGGAAATCTGCATGGAGGAATGGACCAACATACCAACAACAGTGTATGCCAACCTTGTGAAGACTTACAGAAAACGTTTGACCTCTGTCATTGCCAACAAAGGCGATATAACAAAGTATTGAGAGAACTTTTGTTATTGACCAAATACTTATTTTCCACCATAATTTGCAAATAAATTCTTTCCAAATCAGAAAAATGTGATTTTCTGGATTTTTTTCTCATTTTGTCTCTCATAGTTGAGGTCTACCTATGATGTCAATTACAGCCCTCATCTTTTTAAGTGACAGAACTTGCACAATTGTTGGCTGACTAAATACTTTTTTCCCCACTGTACATCATATGTATGTCACATACCGATAACGGGTTAAAGAGGAACCGTACCCTAGTAACCACTTGTATTTTCAATGATCTAGCACTCCTTTAGCATTATTTTTCTTAGAGCTCTACATGTTCCTCTTTTACTGTTCCTGAAAATATAGAAATAAATTGACAATTGGATGTTATTATTTACGGTACTTTCTCACTTTTGATTTGAGTCAAAATTTAAAAACAGACACATCTCTGACCACATAAACGCTAATGCCCAAAAAACCTTTATGCACAGTAAGGCTCCGTCCACACAGCATGGTTTCTTTGGAACGTGCACAATCTTCCCCTTGGTTTTTCGGGCAGAAGATGTGCAGTTCAATGGTTATGGGAACATTCGAATCTGCAAACCACGGACAGAACCGTCCCCCAAAAACATTCAAAAGATGATAAAATACTGTCCGGATTCTTAAACAGAATCGGACTGTGTGGACGTATCCCAACACAGTAACACACAGTGAAGAAATCGAAGGGCTATTTCACACCTGCATCAAAAGTGCCCTTAGGAGCCTGTTAAAAATACCAGAAAAAATAGTGCAGCATGCACCGCTATTTCTTCTGTTCAAATTATGGACACCATGGTGAAAACCTGACACACCCCATCATAGTCAATGGTGTCCATCGGGCACAGTTTGTGTCCGTCATGAAATGGATCCGACACTGCTGTTATTTTCAATTTGCTTCTCCTAAAGAACAGAAAACGAGAAAATACCGCACAGATGTCACCCATTCCTTACAACACATTCCAGCATTATTATTTATAGGAATGCAAATATTTACTAACACTGCCCCAGTGCCTACAACTTTGTCACAATTATTTGTGTGCTGGGGATTCCCTTGGAGAACTAGCTCTCCAGGGTATTCCTTGGACATTCTCTCAGGAACCCTAAATTAGATATTTTACATGCAGATTTACATACACTTTCTACAATAAAAAATAAAAATAAAAAAATAAAAAATAAAAAGTGAAAAAAACCCTAAAATAACAATGCAGTTGTGTTACATGCACAGCACCAAAACCTAGGATCCTATGATGACCTAGGTTCTGGTTACGTACATTTCGACACGGACTTTGTCATGTATCCATCAGGACACCGGGAAAAAAAAAAACATGAAGGGGCCGCGGCCGCCCAATAGAACAATCATAGTCCTGGTTGAACTAGGTTTGCCCAGCTTGTGAAACTTCGGGCCCATTCACACGGCTTATTTCGCCGCGGATTGGCGCCGTACTCCGCACCGGATTTGCGCTGTAGTACGGTGCCAATCCGTCGCAGTAATTACGGTAATCCACCGTTCTCATAGAGAACAGTGGATTCCTTCGCTCCTCCCCGCTCAGCGAATCCACCGGGCGGGGAGAAAGTCACCAGCACATTATCCAGGCACAATAGGCGCCGAGGATAATGCAAGTCTATGGGGCCGGCGGGCCGCGCCCCTTATTCAAGCCGGAATTGCGGGCATAATCCGGCTTGCAATTACGGCTTGAATAAACCGTGTGAACACGGCCTTCCTGTACGGGACACAAAAGTATGATATACTATGCTTTAGTATCCTGCACAAAAAGTGTATACTGTCAGCAGTGTCGGACTAGGATGCCTGGAGCCCCACCAGCTGAGCCGAGTCGTGGATTGTGGCACCTTTTTCACAGTATCCCAATGGATAAATCTGATGTACTCTATAACAAAGTGTAAAGGGGTTGTCTCACTACATTGATTCATCTTATCTCAGTCCTGTTTTCTCAGTTTCATTTTTGAATTCAGGGGTGTGTTTACTGGCTTCTACTGGCCTGCAGTGATGAGCTGCTGAGGACGCCAGGTCTGTAGCTATAGCAACCAATGCTGGCAGCCTATCAGGAGAGAAAGAACAGGTCTGTAGCTATAGCGACCTGAGGAGCTGATGCAGCTCATACAAGAGGGGATATCTAGGAATAGGTAGGACACTGGTAATGAACACATATTGCAAAGTGACTTGTTTTTTTTTGCAAAATCTTTAACCTAAAAAGCAATCCTTGTATTGAGACGAACCCTTTAACAACATTGATGTCCTGGGTTCAAATCCAAAACAGATCTCTTCATGGAGTTGATATTCTCCTCGTTCGTATGGATTTCCCATAGCTACTCGGGATCTCTTTCACAATGCAAAAATCTATCCTAAGAAACTGTGTGCCCGAGGTAGTGAGCCCCATTAGGGACCGGCACTGCTGTGAGTGATGACAATCTCTGTACTGCACTGCAGAACATGCTGGCGCTATGTAAATGCCAGGAAATACACCAAATTTATATTACTTCAGCAGAACCAAGAGGGGAATGGGTAAAGCACTTGTAATGTGTATACTATGCCTAAGGCTACGATCACACGGTGCGTTTGTTGCAGGCTGGCTGTGATTGATAAAGGGGCAGTGTAATTAGTGCTGTGGCTGGCACAGATATGGAGGAGCACCAGGACATCCGAGTTCCGAGACTTGCCAGGACCTCAGAGACGTCACGCAGACCCCCAGCACTGGGGGCTGTCAGGTGTGAACAGGGCACAACATACAAGCGGCGAGCAGTGGACTGCGAGCGCTGCGTGACGTCACTGTGACGTAAGCGGGATCACACCGTCCCCTGTGGCCTTTCTTACCAGGATGTCCCGACACAGCAGCTGTGTGGCCGGCTGCACGGTCCAGTCCACGGCGCCACCGTCAGGAATGCGGATCCGGATGACCAAGGCCTGGCTCTCCATGTCCTGAGGGTGCTCGTAGCCAAGTAACAGCATCCCGGCCCGGGCCGGGTTACATCGTACGGGGGCTCAGGGGACACACACTGACAGGCGGAACCAAATAGTTCTGAGACGGAAGATTGGGGAAGAGAAGGGCAGCGGACACGTCGCCATATTTAAAAAGGGAAAGTCGTCACTGCATAGGAAATGCGCCATGTTTAGGAATGGCAGCCAGTTAAGAACATTGCATTATATGTTCAGAATAAGCTTTGTAAACAGCCTGTGAGTTAAATACGGGTCTGTGGTGAAGATTACACAGCATAAAATCCAAAGTTTTTAAAATTGTCTTCAGCTCTTATTTCAAGAGGTTTTTCTCACTACAATGATTCGCTTTGGTCAGGAGATGAGAGATTTTATCCGCTCTGAGTGCACACAATGGTCTCCAGGTTACCGTCCATCTCCCTTCCTGATTAGACAGAGAGCAGAGACGAACAAAAGGTGACCAGAGATTTTGGGAGCGAAAGTGGACATGTACAGTTTCCAAAATTTGCATAGAGCACCCCCTCTTTATACCAAGCCACACCACTTCACAAAAGGTCACACCGACTACACCCAGCTACTGTGTAACGGGTCTGGAAGAATGCTAATTAAGGGGTTTGGCATCACCCAGCTTTCCTGGACGTTGGCTAGTCTATACAGCAACCTGGAGAGCTGGGAGATACCGCCAAACTGTGCCTAAACTTAAATCATTACACTACTACCAATATTACCACCATACAATGACCATATAGTGATAGAAACTAGTGTACACAGGCTCTGGAGACTGAATATTGCCACCATACAGTGACCATATAGCATAGTTGCCAACTTTTGAAAATGAAAAAGCAGGAGAAATTAGTGGGCGGCGCGCGTAGCGGGGGAAAATTTGCATGGCCATGCCCATCTTGCCTGTATGCCACGCCCCTTCAAGAGCCACACCTACTCCACCTAACTGCATAACGGCTTTGGAAGAAAGCCAGATAGATGCCCTTATAGCCAGGTAGTAGCCCCCCATAACCAGGTCGTGCCCATTACAGGCAGGTAGAGGCCCTCTCTGTAGCCAGGTAGAGCCATATTTTTAGCCAGGTAGATGCCCCCATTTGTTAGCCAGGTAGTGCCCCCATTGTTAGCCAGGTAGTGCCCCCATTGTTAGCCAGGTAGTGCCCCCTCTGTTGGCCAGGTAGTGCCCCCTCTGTTGGCCAGGTAGTGCCCCCTCTGTTGGCCAGGTAGATGCCCCCATTGTTTCCAGGTAGTGCCCCCTCTGTTGCCAGGTAGATGCCCCATCGTTAGCCAGGTAGTGCCCCCATCGTTAGCCAGGTAGTGCCCCCCTGCCCCCATTGTTAGCCAGGTAGTGCCTCCATTGTTGCCAGGTAGTACCCCCTTTAGTAGCCAGGTAGTGCCCCCATTAGTAGCCAGGTAGTGCCTCCATTGTAGCCAGGTAGTGCCCCCCATTGTAGCCAGGACAGTGCCCCCCTGAAACTAATAAAAAATAAAAATAAAATCCACTTACCTGACCAGGCTCCTGCAGAGCGGCCCGCTCCTCGACATCTCCTCAGCAGTGTCACAGGGGAAGTGAGTGCAGCCGCGCGTCACTTCCTCTGTGACGCTGACATGTGTGTACTGCGCACAGCGGCGCCGGACATACAGGGGGAGGAGGGAGCGCTCCCTCCTGCCTCCTCCCTGCTCAGCGAGACTCCGGGCGGGTGAGCGGACCCTGAGCCCGCTTCACCCGCCCGTGGGGGAACGGACCGGCGGCGCCGGAGTAGCGCACTAGCGTTTACTCCGGCGCCGCGGCCAATTTAAAGGACCCCCGCCCCCTGCTGGCGGCGGGAGGAATGCCAACTCCCCCGGGGGGGCGGGGGGGGACCCCAAATAGCGGGACCCCCCCGCCAGAAACGGGAGAGTTGGCATGTATGCATATAGTGGTAGACACCAGTGTACACAGGCTCTGCAGAGACATAACTGGTTAGAGTGCAGTTACATTTAACCCCTTAAAAGACCCCTGGGACGTACTCATACATCCCAGGGTCCCTAAGGGGCTTTGCAGGGGGATTGCTTTGCGACCCCACTACACAGCCGGCGGGTGTTAGCGGCTAATCGCCACTAACACCCGGCCCTTACAGCGCGAACGGACAGCGTCGCCCGCCCAAGCTGTTTAACCATTCAGATGCCGTGGCAAAGATGGCTGCGGCGTCTGAATGAAAGAAGATCGGTGCCGCGCACCGATCTTCAGGGCGATTGGCATCGCCGCAGCCTACCTGTAGCGATCCGACCCCCGGACATGGCAGCGGGGAGCCCTGTGAACGCTCCCGTCACTGCCATGTCCTGGTTTGCCCCACTTCCGGCCACAGACATGAAGTGGGGAAACCGCCATCTTGGTACAGTCTAATGCATTATCTATGCAATGCATTAGACTGTATTAACGATCGCGCCCCCTAGTGGTCAAGCACCATAGGTGGACTCAATGTTACATTAAAAAAAAAACGAAATAAAGTTTTAAAGTACAAAAAAAGTATTAAAAGTTCAAATCACCCCGTTTTCCCCATTTTACAAATAAAAACAATAAAATAATAAAAAAGTTACACCTATTTGTTATCGCCACGTCCGAGAAAGTCCGATCTATAAAAATATAACATCATTTATCCCGTATGCTGAACAACGTAAAAGAAAAAAAATGCCCCTAACTGATGTCTGTAGGTGTTAGTATAAAAAAGTTATTGGTCGCACAAAATGGCGCAGTGGTGCAAATTTCAAAAATAGAAAAAGTTTGGAATTTTTTTACGGTACCAAAACATAATGGAAACCCTATGTTTGGTATTGCCGGATGCATATCCACTTGTAGAATACAGAGAACACATTATATTTACTGAAGATTGAACGCCGTAAAAGCAAAACACCCGCAAACATGGCAAAAATACGTTTTTTTTCACAATTTGTCCCACTTGGAATTTTTTTGCGGTTTCCCAGTATATTCTATAGTACAGTGAATAACACCATTAGAAAGAACACCTTATCCTGCAAAATAAAAGCCCTCATATGTCTATGTACTGGGAAAAATAAAAAAGTTATGGCTCTGGGAAGGCGAGGAGGGAAAAACGAACGTGTCACCCAAAAAAACCGCCGGGTCCTTAAGGGTTTAAGGACTCACAGGTGATGTCTTTTCTGATCAGTCATTCACTTTCCTTATTCTTCTCCATTTGACCCAGACCATCATGGCGTCTTCTCCCGGCCACGAATTTACCACAGAAATATCTTAGAATCCTCATTTTTCCAACATCTACAGTTAGGTCTATATATATTTGGACACTGACACAAATTTTTTATGTACCTGTTTACTGCAACATGTTATAGTTCTATAATGGACATGGACATAAAGTCCAGACTTTCAACTTTCATTTGAGGGTATCCACAATAAAATTGGATCAAGGTTTTAGGATAGTGTAACTCCTAAAAATGTGCCACCCTGTTTTTAACGGGACCAAAAGTATTTGGACAAATCTAATACTTGGTTGAAAACTCTTTATTGGCAATGACTGACTGAAGTCTTGAACTCATGGACATTCACATCCTTTCTAATGCTCTGCCGGGCCTTTGCTGCAGCAATTTTTAGTTGCTGTTTGTTTGTTGGCTTTTCTTTCTGAAGTTTATTCTTTAAAGGGGTTTTATCGTTACAAAGATCATGTCTCAGATTATGGGGACAGTAAAAATAAGCACTTTTGTAATTGGGTTGCATTACCTCAGTCACTTGGTTTAGCAGATATGAGCTTTTCTGTAAATCTGTGTTCTATTTTTGCTGTTGCCGGTCGGCCACGGCCCCCTGGTCGGATCCCGGCCCTAGACACGCCCCCTGCACTGTGATTGGGTGGCTGACACTTCATTCAGCCTTTGGGGATACGCCCCTAAACAGAAAATGCCCCGGTCACGCCCCCTGCACTGTGATTGGCTGCCTGCACACTCTGTGTTTACTCCCCTCTGAGCTGTTAAAATCGATAGTGAAACCAAGGTCTGCTGGCTCTATATATATCTCCCAGCTCTAGGTGAAGGATCTGGGCAATTACTGCCTGTTTAAGGGGCTTTTGCCAAGAGGTTGATTCACCTCCTCACAGGTCCAGTCCTTAAGCTGCTACTTTGAAGAGAGGGTGTTCTGCTCCTCAGATCTAGTGCAAGCCCTGTCTCCTTATGACGTCATCAGCTGTAGTGTATAACATAAGGATTCAACACAGTCTGTGTACAAGCTGTCTGTAGTCTAGTGCTTAACTGATCCACTCAGCAAGAGAGAGGTTGGGAGTTCAAGCCCCATCAGTAGTTTTTTTTTATTTATTTTTTTTTATTTTCTAAATTGAATACATATGTAAAGATATTCAAATATATGTGTAGACATCTATAATTTTATTTATATAAACACACAAAGGTCCCCTATATAGTGTCCCATCCTCGCAGTCGTCAAACCAAGCACTTCCAACATATGTGATACAATGATACATGTGATACTCTGGGGGATTTGACATAATATAGGGGAGCTATGTATGTGTATATATATCATTATAGAGATTGACATATATATTTTAGGTCTCTCTACATATGTGTAGAATTTAGGGGGGGGGGGGGGAAAACTCTGTGAGTGAATAGAACACCAAACCCCTTCCTTGTAAAGCTAAAACGCTACCACTGCACCACGATCCCAACCTAGTTACAGTTTGAGCAGGGTCTTCTCTCAAAGCTGATTGCTTCTCCCCCCATTGTTTTCACTCAAATGTCACTGACAGCAAGCAGAGATCTATACATGAAGCAGACATTTGTCCTGGTAGTTGAGTAAAGAACTCTGCCTGTGGACAGTAAAATTTGGGTGAACACCACTAGAAGAAACAGCGGCTGGCTTTCAGAGTAATTTGTGTGTAATCTAAGAGATATAACAGGTGTTTGTGGAGCCTGAAGGCTGCAGACATAAGAAGCATGCAGGAGCTACAGAGCTGTTATATCTAGACAACCTTCTGCTTCTACTGCCTAACCCAGAATGATGATGTCACAGGTCTTCAGTGAGGACAGACACGCCTCCTGGGAGGAGAGACACGCCTGCTGACAATGGAGTCTCGCCCCTGGTTTTCAAACTCAATGTCAGAGATTTACCAGAATCGCTCAAACAATAAAACTCCTTTAACAAGTGAAATGCTGCTCTATTTGATTAGGATGAGGTGACTGACTTGGCCATTCAAGAACTTATTTGATTTACTAAACTCCTCTGTTGCTTTGGCTTTATGTTTTGGGTCATTGTCCATCTGTATTATGAAACGACCAATCACTTTGGGTGGATTTGAGCACATACTATGTCTCTTAATATGTCTGCTTCTGTATTGTGTCATATCATCAATAAATACAAGTGACCCAGTGCCACTGGCAGCCATGCATGCCCAAGCCATCACACTGCCTCTGCCGTGCTTTACAGATGATGTGGTGTGCTTTGGATCATGAACTGTACCACTCCTTCACAATACTTTTTTCTTTCCATTATTCTGGTAGAGGTTGATCTTGATTTTATCTGTCCAAAAAATGTTCTTCCAGAACTGTGCTTGCTTTTTAGATGTTTTTTTAGCAAAGTCCAATCTAACTTTTTGATTGAGGCTCATGAGTTCCTTGCACCTTGCGGTGAGCCCTCTGTATTTACTTTCATGCAGTCTTATTTTTATGGTAGATTTGGATATTGATACGTCTACATCATGGAGAGTATTCAGAGACATACTGTCTGCTCAAATCCAGCCAAATGCAGCCAAACTGATTGGTCGGCCTTTCATAATACAGATGGACAATGACCCAAAACATAAAACCAGGAGTTTCTTAAAGCAAAGAAGTGAAATATTCTTGAACGGCCAAGTCAGTCATCTGATCTCAACCCAACTGAGCATGCATTTCAATTGTTAAAGGGGTTTTGCCACGAAGTGAGTTCCTTACCTCTTATCTGCTCAGGAGAGAATATAAACAAAGCATGCAGCATCATGAACGGCTGCAGGGGTGAAAGGGCGGGGGGTGAGCAGAGAGTGAGGAAGAAGCGAGCGTCTGCAATGTTTACTCAAATAATTACATTACAACCAGTGGATTCTCAATACAGCAGACAACCTCATACACTGCACTTTCTCCCCAGCCCCTTGCAAGCTCCTTCATGTTCCCTGTCATCAGATAAGAAGTGCAAATAGGCAAGCGCAGCCAGACCAGCTTCTGTCAGTGTCCTGGTCGTGTCTAGTGTAAACTTTCAGGAAACTAAGGGGGACTGAGCAATGCTGTAGCTCTCAGAGGCTTCACTTTTTGTAATCACATATATTTAGAAAAGTGATTAAATACCCATTTTGGAGGATCCCACGTCAACATTACATCATGGCAAAACCCCTTTAAAGAATAAACTTCAGATAGAAAGGTCCACAAATAAACAGCAGCTGAAAACCGCTGCAGTAAAGGTCTGGCAGAGCATTAAAAAGGAGGAAACAGCATCTGGTGATGTCTATGAATTCAAGACTTCAGGCCGTCATTGCCCACAAAGGGTTTTCAACCAAGTATTAGAAATTAACATTTTATGTACAATTATTTAAGTTTTCTAATTACTTTGGTCCCTTTAAAAACAATCTGGCACATGTTAAGGAGCTGAAACTCCTAAACCTTTGAGCCAATCTTAATGTGGATACCCTCAAACGAAATCTGAAAGTCTGGACTATATGTCCATGTCCATTATATAACTATAACTTCAATATGTTTCAGTAAACAGGTACAAAAAACAACATTTGTGTCAATGTCCAAATATATAAGGACCTAACTATATATAACTACCTAGTGGGGGGAGGGGGTTATATACCGATAATGGGATCTATATAGAAAACCTTGGTGACCCACTTTCCTATGATAGGAAAGTCGGATGCCTGTTATTGGGGATGGGGAGTTCCCCATCGTTCCTATATAGGCCCCAATAATGTAGTTAGGTATATATGTCCCCCAGTAGGTTATTGGTACATAGGGCTCCCAATCTGTAGGCAGATATATGTCCCTCATAGTCTGTAGGCAGATTTATGTCCCTCATAGTCTGTAGGCAGGCATAGGTCCCCATAGCTTATAGGTAGGTATAGGTCCCCATAGTTTGTAGGCAGGTATAGGCCCCCATAGTTTTTAGGTAGGTATATGTTCCCATAAGCAGGTGTCCAGGACCCAGTTAAAAAAAAATAAAATAAAATTACAGTACTCACCTCACTCCCCCACTGCTCTGAAGAGGGACTCGCTGGCCTCTATCTTCCTCCCGCACAGCCAGCTTGACGTCATCAAGGCGCACAGGCAGCGTAATGGACATTCTTATGCCGCCTGTGCTGGATACTACAGAGGGCCGCAATCCTGCGACCTTCCAGGGTACTCGACGGAGCACTCGCTCTCCGCAATAGCAGTTTCAACTGTATACGCTTCCAGAGGAGGTGCGCACAGCTGAAAAGATCACCGCCGGCGCTCAGTGCCCACGGCGACAAACCAGCAATGTCACACTAAAAGTGGGACATTGGGCATCCCACCAGGACATTGCCAGGGACATGGTGGCCAAAAGCATGACTGTCCCGCTGAAAGCAGGATATTTGGTCACCTTAAACTAACCTCACCATGGTCGGACAGAGCAGAGTCTTTATCCCTAACAAGATTAACTTCTTTAGCTTTGATGAGCACTTGTAATCTCACTGTAACAGGAATAGCAGAGCTGATATGCCAATCACTGCCATAGAACCACCCACAGCCGGGCCAGGAAGTGTGAGGCTGAAGCGGCCTGTGACTTCGTGAAACAGCAAAATGAACAGAGCAGTCAATGGGATAAAATAACACTTGCACCTACCTGTGTAGTCCAGAACTGAGCCAACATGCAATTTGCAATGGCCTCCTCAGTCTATTCTTTTTATTTACGAGGCAGTTGGCAGATGACCGCTGTAGCCAATCGGTGGCATCAATGGACACGTACCATTGGTATCAAGGCTTCCATCGTTGTATGGTGATACCGGTAGAACAGCATGTGACTGCTGAGGGCACTGATTGGCTGCAGGGGTCATGTGCCCACCGCTTGTAATCAAAAATCAGAGCGATCAACAGAAACGCTTTTGATTTTGAAAAAATGGTTTGCTATTTAGGAAGGGTAAAAAATACCAGATGGATTAGCTTTAAGGGGGTTGTCCAATTCTTTTCTCATTAATTAGGCTTACTATGGGTTACAATGGATTTATAGACTTTATTGATGTTAAATGATTTTTACCTGTAATTATTATGGGTATGGCTGTAGGTGATGTTTATTTTGGAATGTCATCCCTTACTACTGCATACACCATAGAAGCGCCGGCTGTCCTGCTAACTAAGCCGCATACATGCTAGTCTAAAGGCTGCCACTGCTATAGTGTTGCCATTCACCGCCCTCTCTGAACTCTGTGTCTCACTACTTTTTATTATGTGACATTTTGTTTAGGGAGGAGGGCTGCAGACGGATACATTATAGAAGCGGATTCCACTTTAATAAAGTCTATTATTATTATTTTTATTTTAAAGCGCCATTGATTCCAGGGCGCTGTACATTCGAGGGGGTTACATACATAACATAAGTCAAACGAGTACAGTGATAAGGGATAATGACAATTGGCACGACAGAGGGAGAGAGGACCCTACCCGCGAGGGCTTACAATCTACAAGGAGGGGGAAAGAGACAGGAGGTGAGGGGCAGACATGTCTGTGGAGGAAGTAGTGACACGGTTAGTGCAGGTTATAGGCCAGCCAGAAGAAATGGGTTTTCAGGTTGCTTTTGAAGTTGGTGAAACTGGAGGAGAGTCTGATGTGTTGGGGCAGAGAGTTCCAGAGTGTGGGGGAAGCACGGGAGAAGTCTTGGAGACGGTTGTGTGAGGAGCTGATAAGGGGAGAGCAGAGGAGAAGGTCCTGTGAGGAGCGGAGGTATCTGGAGATTAGAGCAGAGATGTATGGAGGGGAGAGGTCATGGAGAGCCTTGTAGGTCATGGTTAGTAGCTTGAAATGAATTCGCTGGGCAATGGGAAGCCAGTGAAGGGATTGGCAGAGGGTCTATAAACACATTGTACCTATACTGAGCCTAATTCCGAAAAAAAAAGTCCTGGACAGCCCCTTTAAACATGTAGGCAAAGATAAATTAAAGGTATGTTCACACGGCATATTTGCAAGGCGTATTTGTGGCATATTACACCTGATTTACACCCTGCAAATACGTATTTCATAGCTCCGGTGAAAATCAATGGGTACCGGCTGTCAGCACTTTTGAAGTATGCGCCTTGGCAGTGCATACTTCAAAAACACCGAGCGTATTGTGGCGCATACAGTACAAGCAACAATATGTCCTGTGAACATACCCTAACACTATTACCAAATACATTACTGTTCTGATTTTGCATAATATCAGAATTAAAGCATTTCTTATCTCCTGCTTTTGGACACAAGTTTTCCAAGGTTATTGAGCATCTCTCTCTGCTCTAGCAGCCCTGGCCAGGATGGTCACGTCACTCCTTGCTGTGTCTTACCAGCATCACAGGATATTGTTTATCTATGTTACTGACAAACTTTAACCCTTAACAGCTCTGTAGCCTTCATCCTTACTGTTTTAACACTTCTGTTAGTAATGTCACTATCAGGGTCGTAACTATTGAAGTCTAGGCCTTACAGCAAACTTTTGGATGGAGCCCCCCCCCATCAGTTCCTCCTATGATCACAAAGTAGTCAGTACCCTAGAGAAACTTGTGTAAAATCTCCTCTATCTGTTAAAGGAAGCAAAATCAAAACAGCAATGTATTTGGAAATAGTTTCTATTTACCTTTACATAGTTTGTAAGGCCGAAAAAAGACATACAGTTCAGCCTATTTTGATCCAGAGGAAGGCAAAAACCCCATGAGGTAGAAGCCAATTGTCCTCATTGTAGGGAAATCCTTCCCGACTCCAATCTGGCAATCAAAATAAATCCCTGGATCAACAACCCCCCTCTAGAATCCTGGTCACTATAACTATTATCACTCTCCAGAAATGCATCCAGACCCTTTTTGAACTCTGTTATTGAATTCACCATGACAATTTCCTCTGGCAGAGAGTTACACAGTCTCACTGCTCTAACAGTAAAGAATCCCTTTCTATGTTTGTGTAGAAACTTTCTTTCCTCTTGGTGTAGAGGATGCCCCCTTGTTCTAGATACAGCCCTGGGTATAAATAAATCTTGGGAGAGAACTCTATATTGACCTTTGATGTATTTAAACATATTTATTATGTCCCCACGAAGCCATGTTTTCTCTAAACTAAATAACCATAACTTTGCTAACCTCTCTGGGTATTGCAGTCCACCCAGAGCTTTTATTATTTTTGTTGCCGCCTTTGTACCTGTTCAAGCTCTACAATGTCTTTCTTGTGCACAATATTCCATGTGTGGCCTGACCATTGACTTGTATAATGGGAGAATAATGTTCTCATCTTTGCCTACATTTATGAAGCTAATCACTGTGGTGAGACTACACTTTCAAAGACTTTTAATGATTCTAATTTTGAGGTGTGAGTTGTTTATACTTTTTTGTATCCTGTGATCACATGGGAATTAAGTTTTTATGTTTTTTTATTTTCTCCCCCTCCCAACAAGCAGACCCTTTTTCAAATTCATGGACAACCCCTTTAAAGGAGTTGTGTGAGAAACCCCCAAACACATAATGGAAGAATACTAAAGCTAAGCAGTAAATAGAAGTCAAAACATAAATGCTTAAAGTACTTACAAACACTGCTAAATCGTATAGTATTCCCATGTTGGATTTCTCTCATAACTGGATAGTGGGCGGAGCTGCAGTTGCCAGGCATGTTACCCAAAAACTTCATTTCCCATAAGGCTATGTCACACGGCTTAATTGCGGGACGTATTTCGCCCCACAATTACGCCGTGTGTACGGGAGTGGGGCTGGGGGGTCCGGCAGCCCGCCAGCCCATAGACATTCATTATTCTCGGTGCGTATACGCCGTGAATAATTGACATGTCACTCTCTCCCCGCTCGCCGTATTGTGTGAGCAGGGAGAGGAGACGTAATCCATAGCTCTCTATGGGAAATGTGGATTACCGTAATGACTGGGACATATTTCAGCCCGTAATTTGCGCAGTATGGTGCGAATTACAGGCTGAAATACCTTCCAAAATAAGCCGTGTGAACATAGCCTAAGAGCCTTTGCTTTTTACAGTGTCAGTGCTGCTGCTATTATTGGCTGTTCTCACACAGACACTAAGGGCCACATGTATGAAACCGGTCTAGGTCTAAGACTGTCTTTATTGCCCATAGCAACCAATTAGAGTTCCCCTTTAATTTTTCCAGAGCACTATATGAAATGAAAAGGGAACTCTGGTTGCTATGGGCAATAAAGACAGTCATAGACCTAGACAGGTTTCATACATGTCCCCCTGAGAGGCATAGTTTTGTTTACAGGGGCGTTAATGCAGCCCACGATCTCCACAGATGCCAGAGCTCAACAGCAGAGTGAGGCTTCTTTCTACCAACTGTTAAAGGGGTTTTACCATGAAATAAAAACCCCAGCGCTGAGCACTAGCAGCGAGCTGGCCATACATGTGAATGGCATACCTCCCAACTTTTAGAGATTGCAAAGAAGGACACATCAGGCCACTCCTATAACCACACCCAAACACATGACATCATATCAAGACACGCCTCTAACCACACCCAATCACATACATGCCAACTTTTTAGACATTTTCAGGATTGCATTGTATCACAGATGAAATATTAAGTTGTTGTAATATACAGCTCGGAAGTAGTCAGATACTTTATAAAGCAAGATAGTTTATTGACGCAAATCTATTTCCCAAATGAAAAAGAGGAACATTTTTAGAGCTAAGAGGGACAAGGGTTAAAAATAGGGACTGTCCCTCCAAAATAGGGACACTTGGGATGTATGGAACGGGGAGGACAGCGCTTGCCTCCGTCCTCCTCATTTGTGTCTCTGGGAGCTTCCACCCTCCTCATTCACATAAATGTGAAGATCACTGATACAAATCTCCTACGGGGAAAAGTTAAAAAGTAAAAAAAAAAGGTAAAAACACAAACATGAAAAATAAAAAGAAAAGCACGTACACCGCACTTTTCCCCTTTACAAACGCCAATCGCCTCAAAAAAGATCAAAAATAAAGTATACATATCGGGTATCGCAGCATGCGTAATGACCTACCCTGTAAATCTTTCATGTTAATCAACCCACACGGTGAACGCTGTAATAAAAAATAAAAAAAGTCACAAAATGTTTGTTCATCCCGCAGCACATAAAATGGAATAAAAAGCGATCAAAAATGCATATAATGCCAAAGTGATACCAAGTAAAATATTAGTTCATCCCGCAAAAATAAAGCCCTTACACAGTTCTGTATGCGGGAAAATACAAAAGTTATGGCTATCAGAAGAAAATGATGCATAAACTACACTCCTTAAAGTATTCAGCACATCATTTAGGAAGTATATTAACTCATTTGGTGTTTCACAGATATTTTGATTCCCCCAATTCTGCTGTTTTTAGAGATATATATGGCCTTAGTGTGCTATTTGGCTCAACCACAAGCCTGCAAATAGGTGGAGCACCTACCGGACTTTGGGGTCTCATTTTCATTACAATTTTCTTTAGGCGCCATTCCAGGTTTACAGAAACCCTAAGATGCTAAAATTTAATAAACACCCTTAAAAAGATCCCATATTGGACACTACACCCCTTAAGGAATAAATCCAGGGGTGAGTATATGAACCCCACAGGTGCTTAAAAAAAAAATATTTAGTGTTAGGCAGTGAAAATGAAATTTTTTTTTTTCCAACAATCTGCAATTTTAGCTGAAAATCTTTCATTTTTACAAGGAATCCTGTAACAAAAAGCACCTCAAAATTTGTTACGCAATATCTTCTAAGTTCGGCAATAACCTATATGTGGGTGTAAACTGTTGTTTGGGCACAAGGCAGGGCGTATAAGGGAAGGAGCACTATTTGGCTTTTGGAACACATATTTTGGTGGGTGCCATGTTGCATTTACAAAGCCCCCAGAACAAGTGAAACCTTCCAGAAGTCACCTCAGTTTGGATTCAACACCCCTTAGTGATCTCATTTGGGGGTGTATTGTGAAATTTGGGTGCACATATATAGTTTTTTATATTTTATTACTTTTACACATTAGAAACGCATTTATAAAAATTGCGTTTTTATGTGGTCAAAGCCATAACGTTTTTATTTTTTTGTGTATGGAACTGATTAAGGCAGTGTTTCTCAATTCCAGTCCTCAAGACCCACCAACAAGTCATGTTTTCAGGATCTCCCACAGAATACACGGACAATAATGATATCACCTGTGCAGAATGCACCGACAATAATTATATCTCCTGTGCAATGCTGAGGAAATCCTGAAAACGCGACCTGTGGGTCTTGAGGACTGGAGTTGAGAAACACTGGATTAAGGGCTCGTTTTCGGGAGGATGAGTTGCCATTTTCAGTGGCACCATTATGGGGTTCATATGATGCTTTGATTGCTTTTTTCAAGGTTTTTGTGAGAAGTTTTAAACACGAAAAAAACCCAACCCTGGTCATTTACTGCTTTTACACAATAAAAACACTTTTATTCAAAAAAAGAAAACATGTTTTCACATTGCCATAGACTGAGAACCATAACTTTTTATTTTTCTGTTTACGGAGCTGTGTATGGGCCTGTTTTTTGCGGGATGAGTTGACATTTTCATTGATATCATTTTTTGAAAGCCAGGGTGAAGAAAATACAGTAATCCTAGTAGTGTTTTTTTATTTTAAACAACACTCTCCGTGCAAGTTAGTTTAATTCTTTAATCGATATGATTACGGCGATACCCAATTTAGTTTTTTTATGTTGAAGTGCTTAAAAAAAGTGTAAAACAATATTTATGCATTGCTATCCAATAGCCATAACTTTTTTATTTTCTATATACAGAGCTGTGTAACAGAATTTTTTTGTGTGGAATGAACTGACGGAAAAAGGCGGATTATAGTACTATTCTATGGAAGGGAGTGCCAAAAATCCAAGAGCCACAGCAATAGACGGGACAAAGTAATAAAAAACGACTGTAAAATACAGGTCAGATTCTAATTAGAATCTGAGCGGCATTTTACACTCTGCTGTGTAGACGCAGTCATAGATTCTTTTCAGATCAAAATAGATCAATTATTAATGTCAATAACGATACATAAACATGAGTAGTAAAAGGGTTTATACACACTTCAACTTAAAAAGGGTTTTTCCATAATGATAGAACATGCCTGTGTGATAGGTGCGGGTCCTAGAGACAGTTTGATTACAGGCCCCCGAAAGTTTTTGTTGAAAACGGAGAGTTCATTGGAATTCTCCCATTGATTCCAAGTACAGCCTAAAAAGAAGAAACACAGCACTGAAGCATTTATAGTAACCATAGACATAACCATTTAAAAGGTTCTCTAAAATAAACAGGCCAAAATTAATGATGTTTAAAAAAAACCTAAATTTGATCCACCAACCTAACATTGTGTTTAATGCCTTAATGACACTGGATGTAAACTTACATCCCAGTGCCGGTTAGGCTATGTTCACACGGCTTAACTGCGGGACGTAATTACGCCCTGCAATTACGCCGTGTGGTTGGGGGCGGGGCGGGCGCGGGGGGCCGGCACTTCACCGGCCCATAGACTTGAATTACCAGCGGCGCGTATACGCCGCTGGTAATTCACATGTCACTTATCTCCCGCCCGGCGGATTCGTCGAGCAGGGAGAGGAGACGTAATCCATAGTTCTCTATGAGAACTGTGGATTACCGTAATGAATGGGCCGTTTTCAGCCCATAATTTGCGCACTTCGGCGCGTAATTACGGACCAAAATACGGCCCATTTTAAGCCGTGTGAACATAGCCTTAGGGTCTTTGCAGCAGGATCGTTGCACGATCCTTCTATACAGCCAGTGGGTGATGGCTGCTAATTGCAGCTAACACCCGCTGGTTATAGTGCTGTTTAACCCCTTAGGCTATGTTCACATGGCTAAATCACGCCGTAATTGCGGGACGGATTTTGCCCGCAATCACGGCGTGTGTACGGAGGTGGGCGGTAGCTCACCGGCCCCATAGACTTTCATTAGCCACGGCGCGTATCCCGCCGGGATAATGTGCATGTCACTTTCTCCCTGCTCCCCGTATTTCGCGAGCGGGGAGAGGAGACGGAATCCATAGTTCTATATGAGAACTGTAAATTACCGTAATGACAGGGACGGATTTCAGCCGTATTTGCGCGCAGTACAGCACACAATACGGACGATCACAGCCGCGGCATCTAAATGAACGAGAAATGATGCCGTGCATATCGGATATCATAGGGGCTGGAAGCCTGGTGAAGGCTTCCATCGCCGCCATGTTTTTTGTTACTACTTCCTGTCCCAGGCAGAAGTAGTAAAACCACTATCTTTGTACACCCTAATGCATTGTCTATACAATGCATTAGGCTGTATAAATGATCGCAGTGGTCAAGGACCATAGGGGGACTTAATGTTAGAGCAAAAAATAAATGTTTAAAAGTGTAAAAAAAAAAAAAAAAAATTTAAAATTCAAATCATCCTGCTTTTGCCATTTTACAAATAAAAAATAAAATGATAAGAAGTTACACATATTTGTTATCGCTGCGTCTGAAAAAGTCCCATCTATTAAAATATAACACAATTTATCCCGTACGCTTAACACTGTAGAAGAAAAAAATTCCAAACTTCAACATTGTGGGTTTTTTTGGTCACTGCAGGTCCCCTGAAAATTGAAATAAGAGGGATCAAAATAGTCGCATCTATCCCAAAATGGTACCAATAAAAAGTACACTTCAGACCGAAAAAAATGCACCCTCACTCAGGTCTATAGGTAGAAGTGCAAAAAATGTATTGGTCGCAGAAAATGGCGCAGCGGCGCAAATTTAAAAAATAGAAAATGTTTTGATTTTTTTTTTACAGTACTATAACATAACGTGAACCCAATATGTTTGGTGTTGCTGGAATCGTATCACCCTGCAGAATACAAATAAAACATAATTTATACCGGAAAGTGAACAGTGTAAAAAAAAAACCCAAAAAAAACCCCCACTAAAACATGACACAAGCACTTTTTTCACATTTTGACCCACTTAGAATTTCTTTGAATCTTTCCAGTATATTCTATGGTACGGTAAATGACACCATTAGAGAGTGCATCCTGTCCTGTAAAATAAAAGCCCTCAGATATCTATGTAGAAAAATAAAAAAGTTATGGCTCTTGGAAGGCGAGGAGGGAAAAAACGAACATGTCAACCAAACAAACACTCAGTACGTAAGGGGTTGATGTCAAAGCATGGACTCCGCAAGACTTGTATAGTTGTCCTGTGGTCACTGTCACAAAGCCATTAGCAGCAGAATCTTAAAGGAGTATTCACACCACATTATCTTTAAACATGAAGGTAAAGCTAGAAAAAAAAATCATTACCAAATACATTGCTGTTCTGATTTTGCTTCCTTTCAGAGTTAGCGTTAGAGTTGTTCTAGAATAGGCACAGCTAGAAATATCAGAGCTGAAATGTCAGGCAGTGCTATAGAACCACCCACAGTCTTGTAAATTTTGAAGTGAGGCCTGGACTGGATTTGTTTTCCACCACATCCCACAAATGCTTGATCAGATTGTGATTTGGGGAATCCAAAGTTATCACCGTGAACTGTTTGTCATGTTCCTCATACTTTTTCTGAACTGTTTTTGCAGTGTGGCTGCTTG
This sequence comes from Phyllomedusa bahiana, assembly GCA_025379985.1. Taxonomy (NCBI): domain Eukaryota; kingdom Metazoa; phylum Chordata; class Amphibia; order Anura; family Hylidae; genus Phyllomedusa; species Phyllomedusa bahiana. The sequence goes on along the minus strand of JAODAL010007509.1, from coordinate 18,069 downwards.
CTTATTCTTCTGATAGAGGTCACTATTATTAGGCAATACTGTTGCCATAAAGGGGTGTACTGCAACAATGTTTAGCAAAGTAACACCCACATGAATGTCAATTCACCCAACTTTCTCAACCTATGATCTGTTACCTGTGGTTACTTTGCTGGAACCTCCTCCTCAGCTTGCTGCCATCTAAAGCGATATTCTGTATTTTGTTCTCTGGTGCTGGCCTTTGGCTTGTTCCTCACCATTCTCTTTGTTTGCTGACCTTCTGGCTGTGACCCAACTTCAAGAGAGCTCCACCCACCTGCCTTGACCTTCTGCTTGTGACTTGGCTATATTTCGGGTCTTTTTTTCCCGGTACTGAATCTGTTGTTACCCCGTAACTGGGGTTTGAAAACCTTTGGGGAGCCCTTGAAAAAAAGGACCCCAAACCCTTGTAAAAGGGGGGTTAAAAAGTAAAAAAACCATGGGGTCATTGATGCCCATCAGCATGGTTTCCCCAACCCAATGACCTGTGGCCCCAATCTCCTGACAGCATAAAAAATGCCCTTTTAATTTTTATATAGAAAAGCCAACGTTTTTGCAAGCTTGAGATTTACAAATTCTTCCTAAAAATTCAAAATTATATCTAAAAATTACGGTTTAAGGTTGTGGGTTTTTAAATATCTGGAAAATTTTTTTTGTAAAAACCTTTTTTTTTTGGTTTTTTTTTTAGTGTCATTCAAGACATTTCATGCACTTTCCCGCTTTTCAGGAAGCCCAAAAATATCTTTTTTTAAAAATTTAAATATGGGTTTTTTTCTGAACAGGGTTAAACCCTTTAAACAAGCTAGCTTTTTTAGAGAGAAAAGTCTCCCAAGTACCTTAATAAAGCAACCGGGGACTTAATTTTACTTTTTCCAGTGTTTTAAAGGGGGCTAAGGTGGTGTTCCCACCTTTGACTTTAAAGGTTTATTATAAAAAATCCCAATTAAAAGTCTGATAGAGGTTAAAACCACCTGTTGGGGGAGGGCCCCTGAAAGTGTCAGCTCAGAATGAAGAGATAGTCACGCTTGCATACCACTCTCCATTCTGTTCTATGGGAGTTCCAAGTACACCGGGTATTTGGGAAACCCTTAAAACAATAAAACCCAGTAAAAAAGAGTCAGGTCCCAAGGTAAACCGGGCTTCCGTTCTGGGGACAAAACTGTTGGGACCCTTTTTCCCAAAATAGTTGTGGCTCCCTAAAGTGGCACCAACACCTATCAGATTTTGATGGTCTATCCTAGTGATAGGCCATCAAAGTCTATGGTGGGAACACCATTTTAACGTTTATGTGTTTGTGCTTTTTTCATGGAAAATGCAGATGACAGAAAATACTGAAAAAATACAGCAATAGTTGTAAAAGGTGATATAAAGCGAAGCAATTTTTCAGGAAGCTGTTGTTAAATATAGAAAGTGTCGCAAAATGTCTGCCCGTCTGCCATCGTAAGTCTGTGCAGATTGATCAAGGGGCTGCAAAAAACGGCTTATTGAGGGCGTTTTTTTCACAGTAAAATTAGATGAAAATTAAAAAATCCATCTCACGAAAAAATCTTCTGAGAAAAATTTGGGCCCTTTGAAAAGTAAAAAACGTTTCGGGGGTTTAAATTTGGCCCAAATTATATGGTCTTTCACTGGATTGGACAAGGGGGATGGCTTTTTTTATTATGCAGTTTTTAAACCCTTTTTGTTGTTACATGGGGGCCTTGCGGGGTTTGCACAGGTTTGTGCTGGCCCAATCTCAATTTTTCCCCATACGGGTTAAGATTTCGGGGTTGTGGCAAAAATGCCTCCCACCATTAAGCACATTAGTGAGAGTGACAGCCTGAGATATGCTGATTACTATTGGAGTCCTATTGATCTATTTGTCATAGGTAATCTTTCAAGAGTTAATAGGCACGTGTGTTTAGAGATCTTGAGGTTTTTTTAAAAACCTCTGCCCCGTTAGTTTTTCCCTTTCTTTTTTAAATATAAAACTCTCTGATTACACCTGATCCCTCAGGAGTCATAGTCGTGTAAACGGCTGCAAATATGATTGAGTTTACTGATTTATACCCATTTAACATTTAAAGAAGTGAGCAGAGCCTTAACTATTGGGAATTTTCCGAATGGTTACCTGCACGTAGGGATAAAAATGAGTTTGGAAAAAATTTTTTTGTTTCCCGGGCCCCCATTGTTGAAAAAACCCCCTCCTTATGACCCACGATGGTATTTAAATTCTACATCTCAAACACGGTTTGTTCCACTCTCCATTACTATGGTGCACTGTATTTTGGGGGAAAAAAATCGGTTTTTTTTAATTTTGTGTTTCCCCCGAAGAGCTTACAAATTTTATCCCTACAATGGATGCATGAAAAATTTAAAAGTGTCACTGGGGCAGTCCTTTAAAATTTAAAAGGTTTGCATTTAAACCTAAAAATAGCAGTTTAGCAATGGGGAAAATGTAGTGCTGGTTATATTCTACTCTTCTCAAAGAGTCTTTTCTGTTTGTCTAGGGCGCCTTTTGTGACGACCAGGGCCCCAAAAACCCAATGTGGATTTCAGCATCATTTTTGGGTTGTGGTAAATCTACACCCAGAGGGTCCCCAATCCATTTCCTCACCCCCAACCCAAACAGGTCAGGGTTTTCGGGGCTTCCCTTAGCATTGCACGGGGTGTTTTTATTATTCGGGCCACAGGTTTTTTAAATTTGGGTCAGTGATTTTTTGGGAAATCCTGACTTTTTTGGGGGGCCCTTGGGAAAGGGGAGTTGGGGAACATAAATCTAAGCATATTAGCAGTTTGAAACTGAATTTTAAAACCTGGTCGGGCTTTTTTAATGTTCGGGCCCACCAAAATTTTGGGGGCGTCAAAGAATATAAATGTGTCTACTTCTACAAATTGTGGTGGGGCGCCCCCAAACTCCCCAAAACTTTGGTGGGGATAAAAAAATTTTTTTTTGACGCTTTGGGGGGTACGGTGCTTTTTACCCTCCCAAAGTTTGGAGTTGTCTGTTCAAAACATCTATAGAACGGGTTTCGATATACAGCTTTTTGAGGCCAGAATTCGGGCCCACAGCCCTGTTCATACATTTTTCCCCAAAGGCCCATTGTAGAAAACTATGTAGGAGTAAGGTTAAGTTTACAGGGCTGAATTTGATGCTGTGTTTGGAGCTCAAATCAATAGTTTGGACCGCTATATTTTAAACATGGCACAGGAATGGACTATAATCACAGGTTTTCTCCACAACCCTGCCCTGGGATTCAGACAAAAAAGGGGGTAATACCCAAAAATATATTCAAATATTGCTTTTTATCAAAATTTTTATTACACCCATACAACTCTGTTTTTTTTTTTAATTTTTAGTAAGAAATAGAACCTGTGATCCATGGAGCGAAAGTCTCTCATAGATGTTTCAATGTGTTTACCCTGGTTCCAAATGTAAACTTGTAACAAACGGAGAAAGGGTTGTTACATCAGTTAAAAAATTTTTCCCAAACGCCCTCGTGACGTTTCGGGGGGGGGAAAATCCTCCCTTTCCCCAGCTGGCTTTAGATAAGAACGATCCTCCTACTGCGGGTGGATTTTTTATGTAAATGCTTAAGTAAAAAATAAAAAAATATATAAAAAGTAACACATAATTGATATTGCCACATCTGTAAAAGTTTCCTTTGATAAAAATATAAAAATTATTTAATTGGAAAAATGCATTTTTTTTTTTTCATTTTGCATCCCGAAAAAATTGGAATAAAAGGATTTCAAAAATATCCCAAAAAGGGGACCCAAAAAAAATTTTATCAGTTTTGCTTAAAAAAAAAGCCCTCACTCCCGGTCCAAAAGTTGAAAAAAAAAAAAAATTTTTGGTCACAGAAAAAAATGCATTTTAAAAAAAAAAAGTGCCCCATCAAAAGAAGAAAATAAGGGCTTGTCCCCCCGGCAAGGGTTTTTGGGGCGGTTTTCAGGCGGTTTTTGTTTTTTTTAAAACCGTCTGTAAAACCGGCTGACAAAAACCCTTTCACGGGGCTTCCTTTTGGGAAATCCATGCGCGGTCCCCACTTCAGGGTTTTTTGCCAGGCCCGTTTTTTTTGACCGGGGGGTCCCAAAAAAAAATTGGGAACCCTTTTTAAAATTTTTCAGCCCAGTTTTCAGGGGGAAAAATGAAGTTCCAAAAGCAAAAAAATTAAAAGAAAAGGGGGTCCCCCCGCGGCCATGTGCACGGCACAAAGCAGAGCAAATTTGCTTTGGGTAATCCGACCCCGTGTTTTCTATTTCGTGGGGGCATGCCCCAAGGGGCACAGGTGGTCGGGGTTTAATGTGTGGTTTGAAGGGGCAGGGCGAGTCCCAAGGGTTTTTCCCCAAAGGGAGCGGGACTTGTGGGGTTGGGGAGAGAGTTTGGGAGAATGGCTGTGATAGATTGGTCAGATGAAGGGGGTGGAATTTGGGGTGGGGGAAAAAAATGGGAACTTGTTTTTTTTCCCTACAGGTTTGAGGAAAAAGGAGGAGGGAAAATGGAGGGTAGACATTCGTGGGGGTTTTAGAAAGCAAAAATAATATCTGGGCCAGAGATGTAGATTTGAGTGTCGTCAGCATAGAAGTGGTACTGGAAGCCATATTGTGCTAGGAGGGTTTACTTAGGGCCCAAAAGGGGAGAGAAAAGAGAGAGTAGTGGGGCCCCGGACTGTCCCCTTGGGGGAACCCCCCCCGGGAAAGGGGGGGGATGAAGAGGGGCAGTGAGAGCGGGTGATGTTTTGATGAGACAGTTTTAAGAGGGATCCCAAAAAAGAGCCAAGGCTAAAAAATTTAGCTTTGCAATAGTTTTAAACCGGCCTATACAGTACCCTTTTTTTTTGTGGAAAAACCCCTTTTAAATTAGAGTGATCAAAAAGAAAAGCAATTAAAAAGCAGTCATTCCTTGCCATGAAAATTAATTTAAAGGAGTGTTCCAAGAGTTTAAAAAGCTCGTTCATCTGTCAGGGCATGATTAAAAAGAGAAGAAAATTATCCAAAAATTACCTCCTGGGGCAATTTTAATCAAGTTGCCCGCGGTGTCCCGTTATCTTGGCTGTGCTAGAACGGTTTTCGTTACATGACGTGGGCCCGCTGAGCCCAAAACGGGCCACAGCGTATGGGCATGGGGAAAAGTTGTTTAAACCTTTTGATTGGCTGTACCTGTCTTGTGAACGATGAGTGTTCACAGCTACAGCCGAGATGAACGGGACGGCCTCTGTGACTTGATTGAAAGGTTTCCGGAGGTAAGTTTGATCCCTTTCTTCCCTTTTTTTAAAATTTCCCAAAAATGGGCGTACAAAATTCTCCGGGGGATTGGCAGGCTTTTAAGCGGGCCCCGCATGTCATGACATGGGACCCCCCCCGTATATTCAGTTGGCCTCATGCTGCATCACCCCCCGGCCAGAGTGCGTATCGCCGGAAAAAGGGAAAGACGGAAGGGGGGAAACTCATTCTGTCTTTTTTCGGGGGCAACAGCGAAGATCGCCCCTGCTGTCGTGTACCTGACACCCCCGGGGAGTTAAAAAAAAAATTTGGGCGGGCTGTGATGTTTTAACCAAGCCCGGGAGGGGAATTTTGGGGATGGGGACTGACAGTTTTCCTTTAAAAAATCAGTGCAGAGCAGGTTTGAAAAAAAAATGTTTTTTTAAATTTTTTTTTTTTTTTTTTTTTTTTTTAAAAAAACCAAAAAAAAAATGTGAGCAAAAAAAAAAATTAAAAAAAAACAAAAAATAAAATAAAAACACGTACAACCCCCCCTCTTCCCCTTTTTAAAAGGGAATTTCCCCAAAAAAGTTTAAAAATATTTGACACATACTTAATACGCCCCGGGGGCCCTAACGAAAATTTTTTATAAATCTGTAAGGTATTTTCCCCAGTTTTTAATTAACAAAAATTTTTAAACCGATTTTAAATTTTCTTTAAGGGGGGTAGTTTCTTAGATGGAAAATTATTTTTTGTGTAAAATACGGCCTCTCAAAAAACCCCACGAACTGGAAAGGTCCCCCAAAAAATCCCCTGTTGCGAAAATTTTTTTGAAAATTTTAAAAAAAAATTTCTACTATATTTTTAAGCCCCAATGTGGTTTAAAAAAAAAAACATTTTTTTAAAAAAAAAGCCAACCTACAGTGTATATGGTAGATGCCCAGTTTAAACTATTTTTAGGTTTTTTTAAATGTTTACACACAGGAAATTTTAAAATTTTAAAAAGTTAAAAATTTTTTTACGATAGTTTTTTATATTTTTTTACAAATAAACAATGATGTTGGACCCCAAAATTTTTTTAAAGCACAATGTGTCACGAGGGAAAAAAAAGTCTTGAAACTTTTGGAAAAGGTAAATGTCAAAAAATTAAATTTTCATATTAAGTTTCAAAATTTTTGATGTTTAAAAAAAAGGGGGTAAGTCCCGGAGGTCAAAATGATTTGGGGGAAAGGGTTTAATCTTTCCCCCAAAGACCAAAAGAGCTTTTTCAACTCTCGGGACACCCCTTTAATTACAAAAGCCACAGAGGGTTCAATTGTTATGAAGAAGACTTTACAGCGACCAAGAAAGTTCTGCAAGTGCTTGGACCGCTCCCAAATGGTTTAGCTTCAGGATTCCCATTCAAACAACCGTGAAAGGGTTGTCAGTTAAAGGCCGGGAGGGGAGGTGTCAAAGCATTGGGAAACAGGAGGTGAAGGAAAAAAGGGCTAACCCGATGTCATGAAGGCGGAAAGAAGCCCCTTTTTCCCCGAAAACATCAAAAAGGGAAAAAAGGAGTCCAAAAGAAAAAAAGGTGAACGTTACCATAGGTCCTGTGTCATGTCAAAAAGTAAACACCATTAGTGAGGGGGTTTATTTTCTTTTCCCAAAGGGGGTGGGCCCCGCCACAATTTTTTGCAGGGGAAAAAAGAATGGTATCTAAACATCCCCCAAAAGGGAAACTTTCCCAAAGCTTCCCGGGTTAAATTTTGGGGATAAGCAATGTTTTTCCCGATAATAGAAACACCAAAGTCAAAGGTAAAATTTATGAAGAAATGTTTTGTTTAAAAACACATTGAAATTTTGGGTCCATGATCAACAAACTCCCCAGATCTCGATCCTATTGAGAATCCTTAAAAATCAGGTCATCAAAAAAATTCAGAAATTGTGATAAACTCCATGCACTGGACAAGAATCAGGCGCCATCAAATAAGCACAAAGGGTTAGAAAATGGTGTCCCGCATGCCCGGGGTGGAAAAAAAAAAATTTGAAAAAAAAAAAATTAATAAATTGAATCAAGACTATAAATATTCAGTCTTTGCATAAACTTTATGAATATGTCGAAAGTTAAAACTTAATAAATTCCTCTAATTCTACTTCATTATATCATAGAAACATGGACTAAAAGATCTCAAAGCACTGAAGCCGCAAGTTTTGTTCATAACCACAATTTGTGTCAGTCTTAAAACATTTGGCTATGACTGCACAGCACAATGCCACGTTTCTCTAGCAGCAGTGCTTGGTATTATAGCTTTGTCCCATTCAAAACAAAAATAATACAACTGAGTTCTGCAGTAAAACCAAATTTAAGGCAACCTTATCAGGTGGTTTATGCTACCTATCTCAGAGCAGAATATAACAGGGCTCAATATTAGAATAAAGGTTTATTAAAGGCCACATTATTATGACCACCAGCTCATATCCAGAGTAACTGCCGTGTGCAGCACAGACAGCAGCTGGACGGACTGGGAGTAACTCCATAAGCTCCTGGTAGGTTATCACAGGTATCTGGAGTCATGCTGGCTGCATCCCACAACTGCCGAACGGTCCATAGAGCAAACACAACGATCAAGGTGGTTGCACAGATGCTCAATTAGATTAAAATCTGGGAAATTAGTGGTAGTACTTGAAAGCTTTGGTCATGATCTTCAAACCAGTGTCAGATATTTCTAGCCATATTACATGTTGCGTTCTCTTTCTGGAAGATCCCATGTACCCCTCGGAACACAAGCAGCATGTATGGGTGTATGTGATCTCCAAAGATGGTTTCATACCCAAATCTGTGGAGAGTGCGTCCACATGGAAGAGTGGCTCAGAGAATTTCATCGAAATAGTCCCCAGACCATAACGCGGCCACCGCCATCTTGTGTTCTTCTAGGGCAGTGTTTCTCAACTCCAGTCCTCAGGACCCACCAACAGGCCAAGTTTTCAGGATTTCCTCAGTGTTGCACAGGTGATTTCATTATTGTCCATGCATTCTGTTGGAGATCCTGACACAGATGATATAATCATGGTCAGTGCATTCAGTGGGAGATCCTGAAGACATGACCTGTTGGTGGGTCTTGAGGACTGGAGTTGAGAAACACTGTTCTAGGGTGATTGTTCTCTGATGTTTCCCACCTGACACACCAATGTCCATCTGTTAAACGAAAAAACCAAACTGAAACTGTGGCTTATCGAAGAAAGCAACACTTTGGATTCACTCTACTGTTGTTTTAGACACGTCTGGAAGCCCTCTAATTAACCCCTTAAGGACCCGGCCTTTTTTTTGGTGACACGTTCGTTTTTCCCTCCGCGCCTTCTGAAAGCCATAACTTTATTTTTCCACCTACATAGACACATGAGGGCTTTTATTTTGGGGAAGGATGTACTTTTAATGGTGTTATTCACTATACTATAGAATATACTAAAGGGAAAACCCTAAAAAAAAATTTCCAAGTGGGACAAATTGTGAAAAAAAAAAACGTATTTATTTTTCGCCATGTTTCTGGGTGTTTTGCTTTTACGGGTTCAATTTTTCGGGTAAATATAATTTTGTTATCTGTATTCTACAGGTTGTTACGCTCCGGCAATACCCAAAACATGTAGGATTTCCGTTATGTTTTGGTACCGTAAAAAAATTCCAAACATTTTCTATTTTTGAAATTTGCGCCACGGCGCCATTTTGTGCGGCCAATAAACTTTTTTGTATTTAACACCTACGGACGTCAGTGAGGGGGCAATTTTTTCGGGCTGAAGTGTACTTTTTATCGCTAGCAGTTTGGAATGCATGCGATTTTTTTTGATATTTTTTTTCCCATTTTTGAGTGCGAAAAAAGCCAAAAAGCGCAATTTTCCCCTTTTGGGAATTTTTTTTTTTTTTACGGTGTTCAGCGTAGGGTTAAATGATGTTGTTTTTATAGTGGATTTTTCGGACGGGGGCGATACCAAATATGGAAATTTTTTTTTTATTATTTTAAAAATATTTTATTTGTAAAATGGGGATGTTTTTTAACGTAATATTTTTTTTTTTTATTTTGTATTTTAAATTTTTTTTTTTTTTTACCCTTTTAACAAATTTAGTCCCCCTTGGTGCTTGACCATAGGGGGGCGGATTTTTAATAAGCCTAATGCATTGCATAGGCAATGCATTGTGGGGTACAAAGTGGCGGTTTCCCTTTTACTTTACGGAGGAAGTGGGGAAAAACCGGGAAATGTAAGTGCCGGGGCCCTTCACGGGGTCCCACCGCGTGTCCAGTCGTCGGATCGGCGCGCTCCCGATGCCCGAACGTTTCGGTGCGCCCGGCCCCGATAGTCATTCAGTAAGACCCCCGGGGCCCCTCTTTCCCGCGGTGTTGGGAGGGTTGAACAGCCCCAAGCGGGGGAGCCACCCGCCGGGCTTTTCTGTGGGTGTTTTCAGCACGCCGCTAACACCCGGATGTGGGGGGGGTCGGGGGCAATCCCCCTGAAAAGCCCCTTAGGGCCCCCTGGGAGATCTTACGTCCAGGGTCCTTAAGGGGTTAATGTTCTCAGTGAGCTTCCCTTGTGCACCTTTGTAGCTGACGTTCCCATCCTACATCAATGGCATGTGGTGCTCCGCAGTTTCCAAAATGTCACTTATGTAGAATCCTGCCACTTGTCCACTACCTCCATTTCCCAGGCAGCAAAAAGAAAAGTTCACAAAACTGCACATTTTCAAAAATACTGCCCCTTAGGCCTGTTACCCGGTTAAAAATGGGCCGTATTTCGGTCCGTTTTTTCCCCCGGGAGTGCGCCTATTACGGGCCGAAACGGCCCCCTTTTTTTAGGATTTCCCAGTCTCATGGAAAATTTATGGATTACGTTCCTCTCCCCACCCGGCAAAACCCGCCGGCGGGGGAAAAAATGGACATGTGAATTACTGCCCCCAAAATACGCGCCCTAGAATTCAAGTCTATGGGCCGGCGAATTCCCCGGCCCCCTGCTCAGTCCCCCCCCCCGCCCCCCCCCGGTACACGGCGTAATTGCGGGGCGTAATTACCCCTGCAATACCGTGGAACTGCCTTAGATAAAAAGCCCTAACACCCTTTAACAGGACAAGGGTTTTCAGACAACCTATCACACACCTTAAATACCCACCAAGCCAGCTTACAACATGTGAGTTTATTCATGAGCTACACGCTGCCGATGTCGAAAGTAGGAAGTGGTCATAATAATGAGACTTGACAGTGTAGGGTATGGAGCAGGATTTCTGCATAAAAAACAGAGAAAATACTAATAAGTGCAAATCATGTGTTTTGGGTTTCCACTACAGTGATTTATGCTTTCCCTGATAAAGTGTGTATACAGAACAAAATGCAATCAGTGTGGTTGCGGGGGTAAGCAGTATTTTTATTTTTTGTTTTAGTATTGTCTATGTTTTCACTCAAAAATCCTCCCCCAAAAATATTTTACCTTTATTTAATATATTATATATATATTATATATTATATATATTAATATATATATATATATATATTATTATTTTATACATATATATATTTTCAAAAGAGCTCAATTTTTTTCTACTTGTCTATCCCACTTAGTGGGGTATAAAAAGTTTTCTGCGTTCTGTGCATTTGGGGTTTGTTTTTATTTATACGTTTTGGTGTAAAACATGAAGGAATTGTTTTATACTGTTTTGAATCACTTTTGAATTTTGACAAATTTTAATAAAAAATACAGTTTTTAAAAAAAAAAAAAACCCCGGGCAGTTTTTTTTTAATCATGAATAACCCCGTCTTTATTGATAAACCATTTAAAGTAGATTTTCTTTTTTTTAAAGGGGGGAATCCCCTCGAAGATGAATTAGTAGATGAGGGCCTCATTTGATGAATTTTCGTCACAGATCCCCCTTTTTACCCCCTGGCAATTCGGCCGAAAATTTTGCCGTGTTACTAAACTTTTTGGTGTTTTTTCATGGGGGTTTTTTCCCTAAAAAAGTGGAAGCAGTGGTTTTCTGCAATGGTTGGTTTTTCCCATTGTTTTTAAACTGTAATATGTCAGATCCACGGGTTCGAATCTGCACCACAAATCGGGAAAAGGGTTGTTCCAACATGCTTTTTTACGAGCCACAGCCAGCTTCCTCATCTTTGGTTAAAGGGGTTTTGCCATGTTTAAATTGTTGACGGGGGGTCCTACAAAATGGGATTTAATCACTTTTTTTAAAAATTTAATGTAATTAAAAGAAGTGTAGCATTGAGGTGCACCCTTGTTTTGATCCCCTTATTTTTCCTGATTTTTACTTGGGCTACAACAGGAGTGATTGGCCAGGCTTGCGTTGTTTGCATTCTTATCTGATGGCAGGGAATGAATGAGCTTTAAAAGGAGGGGGAGAAAAAGAATTCTTCTGGGCTTGGCATCCCCTCTGCTCGGGGGACTTTGCGTATAGAGTAGCTGTTTGTAATTAATTATTGAGTAAACATGCGACCTCCCCGCTATCCCTCCTTCCTCTCCCCCGAGCAGTTCTGAACGCTGCTGCTTGTATCTTATTTTCCTGAGCAGATGGGGAGAAAACAAACTGTAGAGCTTGGCATAATACAGTTATCCCTTTTGGGTTTTCCAAACAATGTTTGTCCAAATACAGGATGAATATCAGTTGGGAGTGTGCTGGGAGGGGGTGCGATGAGATTGTAGTTGTAAACCCTCGCCGGGGAGGGGGTCTCTCCCCCTTTTACTAGTTGTTAGTCACTTTATTGTCACTTTGTAATTGTCCCCGACCCAAAGTTTTTTTATGTTTTCCGCCTAATGTCGCGCCCTGGGAAACAAAGGGCGCTCCAAAATAATTTTAAATAATAATAATTTAAAGACTCATGGAGGAAGCACTTGTTTTTTTAAACACAGAAACACAACGCCCCTTTTTTCAAGGCTCAAGAGGACAGTTCAGCCTGTTAGGTGAGGAAATCACTTTGTGGCAAAACCCCTTTAAGCTGTGGGTGGTTCGTTAGCAGTGATTGGCTTTTTAGCAATGCTATTTCCCATTAGATTATTTCTGTAAAGCCTGGCTACAAATCTCCCCCGGGTTTAAAATTGTCATTAACTTTAAACTCCTGGCTAGACTTAGCTCAGTGCGGGATCACCAAGGTCAGACGGCAGCTTGGAGCAGAGAGAGGTGGTTGGTAACCAAAAGAAACTTGTGTACATTAGCAGTAGATACAATCATCTTAATCTCCTGAACAAATCTAAATCACAACAGCAACATATTTGGTGATAGTTTTTATTTACCTTTCCCTACAAGCTAATCATTGTGATGAGAAAATCCCTGTAAGGGTATTTTCACAAGGCATAATTACGCCGGGAATTCAGGAGCTTGCGCCCACTCCTGCAGGGCGGCAGCTCCGGCCCCCTAGCTTATGACTAGCGGCGCGCATTGCAGTAGTAATTGAATTTTCACTTCTCTCCCCCGGGTTTGCCCCAAAAAGGGGGGGAGGAGATGTAATCCATAGTTCTATATAGAACTGTGGATTACCATAAAGACTGGGATGTATTCGCCCGTTTTGAGCGCAGTAGGGTGCGAAATATGGCTGAAGTAGTCCAATTTAAGCGTTGAACATAGCCTATGGGTGTTTCCCCCCGGGCAAGGGTTTCGGCCGGTTTTTTTAGCCCGCCTGAAAAACCGGAAAACCCCAAAAAAAACGGGCCAATGGGGCTCTTGGAAAAACCCGTGAAACAGTCCACTTAGGGGGTTTTTTGGGGTTTTTTTCGCCCCCAAAACATTTAACTGCACATTCTTCCATTTTGGACGGAATTGTGCATGTAAAAGTGGAGGGCCGTTTTGCTCATGGGAGAAAAGCCGTCCCCCCCCCGCGGCGTGGGGACGGGCGCAAAACGGACAAAATTTTCAGCCCGGCAAATGGCCGTATTTGTCCTGGCGGTGGGGACCGCCTAAGGGTTAAATTTTTTAGGCTTTTGGGAAAAGTCTTAATTTATCTGGTGGCTTACAGGGCTCAAAACATAGCGGATAACAATCATCAAAGGTCTTCCTTTTTTTTTATCGGCCCGGGTAAACCCTGCCTTTTTCCATTTGGATCCCAAACTTTGGCATTTGTCGCAATCATTTTTACCCCATTGCCCTGGAGAGTTGATCTTTCGCGGTTTTGGGGGACTTATTTCAAAGGGGCATAAAATCGCGACCCGCTGTAAAACGTCAAAAACAGAGGGAACAAGTTTGAAAGGGGCAGGGATCTGATTTGGGGGGACCAAAACTTCAATTACCGTCAGTGTTGGGAATCATTAACCATTTACCTACCAGATGGCTATTAAGCTCTGAGCTGTAATTCTGTAACTTCCAAGAGCAAGTGGAGAATGTGTAAAGAAATTATTTATTCCACTCACAGTAATGACTCCCCATCGCCGGCTTCTGCAGGATTTGATTGTATTTGATTGCTACTATACGAACTAGTGCTAAACACTTACGTCTGACGGATTTCACTGTCTGCAAGTTGCAACCTGCTCAGCAGTGTGAAGGAGGCCTCCGTGACAGATGGAAGAGCAGCTTTATCCATGCTGAGAAATGATATTGTCACATTGACCTCTGACCCTTGACAGCTCATCTCTCACCATGATCAACTCCATGGGAGCAAAAGGTGCATTGATTTCCATGTAATACAAGAAAATATTACATTTGCCTAATTGTTACACAGCGTTAGGCGAGAAATCAAATGCCTGTTTAATGCAGCTTGCAGCTCCTAGCAGCCAGATCGATGAAGCAGTTTGTCAGAGGCGTTCTCGGAGGAGCTTGCTCTGCCGCTGATCGGACACAAGGCCTCGTTATTTGTGTTTATTGGAAATCAGGTACGCATAGTCAGCAGTACATGTTATCCGAAATCAAAGCAGCCCGGCTTGAGGCTTGGGGAGAGGACAAAATAAGACGCTGCTTTCACTCAGGTAATTAAAAACCATTTTATTAGAGTCATGTGTAAAACAAAGCCTTATCATCTATAAGACCGAGCCCACACCTCCACTGCAGCCCTAGCTGCAAATTCACAACTAATCAACGCTGAAATCCACTTAACGAGGATTTTCATGCCGATTTACCGTGAGTTGCATCCCTGTTACATTAAAAGGGTGTTCTCAAAGGACTGTTTCACAGGGTCTGCTATTCACATCCAGCTTCAGACTCTCACTTCCTGGTCAGGCAGTGGACAGGAATAAAGCAGTGATCTGCCATCCCTAGCCGAGCCTGTTAGAAGGACATTAGTGATGGAGGGGTCTAAACAGCAGGGCACAAGGCTACAGCCAGGCTCGGACTGACATTCTGTTGTACCAGGCAGATTCCCGATGGGACAGGACACAATGGGTCGCTTGATGTGACCTGGCCATAGTGTATGCTAATTCAGTCATGGACAGTTTCACAGCTAAATGATTCATGATTGTGGCCACAGTGTGCTGCACTATATCTCTTTCTCCTAGGCATCTAGGCCTTTGGATGCCGTCGTTTTACTTATTATCTGTGGTCCTTGGCTAGTGAGCCCTAGCCTGCTGCAGCGTTTATAGCATGGGGGAAGGATATAGGGGGCTGAATTTAACTTTATGAATCTTAACCCTTGTGTAGCTTTTTAACAACAAAATCTTAGTTATTATTATGCCTCCTTATGCCTCATCCTGGTACCTACCAAACTGGTCTAATGAAGGCCAGTTAGGCCAAAAATTTTCTATTAGTCTGGATTTCTTGTACTACTTTGCATCACTCATTGGAGATATGTTCACTAAAAGAACGTTTCAATAAATATAATTTTTCACCTTATCTAAGGAGTGCTAAGGTATTTCTCTTCAATCATAATAATATAGTTGATATGTCTTAAAGGGAATGTGTCTTCAGAAAATTATTTTTTAACTCATGTTTTATGTTAAAGGGGTTGACTCACTCCAAGGATTGCTTTTTATGATCAAGGTCTTGCAAAAACAAGTCACTTTGCAATATGTTTCCATTAACAGTGTCCTGCTGAATCCTAGATATCCCCTCTTGTATGGGCTGCATCAGACCTCTGGTCGCTATAGCTACAGACCTGTTCAATCTCTAGTGATAATAATAATAATCTTTATTTATGTAGCGCCAACATATTCCGCAGAACTTTACAAATTCGAGGGTAAACTACAAAACTTCACATTAAAAGTACTTACAAATGAAAACACGGTGTGAGGGCCCTGCTCGTGAGAGCTTACAATCTATTAGGGTGTATGGGTGAAACAAACGGTGAGAAGTCCCAAGTTTGCAATGGTTCAGCCATGTTTCATAAATAGGGGGTGGTTTACATGAAAAATGGATGACCCTGCCACCTAAACATTACATCTATATAAGATAAGTGCCTGTGAGTGCCCTAGTGTAGGGAGTGAAAGATGTGTGTGATAGCAGTTAGGGATCTTGGTGGGCCAGACTGAGAAGATGTGTTCTCAGGGCCCTCTTAAAGCTATGAGGGTTGTGTGTCCAATCGCCCGCGGTAGCATATTCCAGAGAACTAGTGCCGCACGTATAAAATCTTGGAGACGGGCATGGGGTCGGATGATTGATGAGTGTAACCTGATATCAGCAGCAGAGCGGAGAGGGCGGAGAGGGTGGTAGACAGAGACGAGGTTGGTGATGTAGGGGGGTGCAGCATTGTGGAGAGCTTTATGGGTGAGAGTGATGAGTTTATACTGTATCCTGTACTGAATGGGCAACCAGTGCAGTTACTGACACAGGGTAGAGGCATCAGTATAGCAGCTGGAAAGAAAGATGAGCCTGCCTGCATGAGGCTACCAGTGCTCGTCACTATAGCTACAGACCTGGTGTCCTCAGCAGCTCATCACTGCAGGCAAGTAGTAATCAGTAAACACATCTCAGAATTAAAATATGAAAAAAATGAAACTGAAAAAACAGGACTAAGGTAAGATGAATCGATGTAGCGAGACAACCCCTTTAAACACATTTTAAAAGAATTTTTTATGTTTCCAATTTCCCATATCACTATTAATAATTTTAAAAAATCCTGAAATCTTACAGTTTTCACTTTGGCCACAAAGCCTAATACTAGTCTGACACCTGTTCTGTAGAGAAAACTTTTCAGCAGTCTCCTCATTATCATCACAGGCAGGATTACACTGAAAGGTGACATCAGTGTTAGATAACACAGGATGAAACCGGCTAAGAAGAAAGGAATATGTAAGAGAATCTTGTTTTAATTATTAAAAAATAGCTTTTCAGTTCTTGGTGACCTGTGCCTCTAGAATGTTTTATTACACAACTAAATCACTATTACTATGTGAATTGTGTAAAAAAAAAAAAAAAAATTTAAAAAAACAAAACTTCTCCCGAATAAAAAAAGAACTAACACAACTGTATCGCTTAAAAAATAAAAAGTTACGACTGTTCAAATGCAGGGAAGCGAAAACTAACAAATTTAGCTGGTCATTAAGGCCTTTTCAGGCCTCGTGCTTAAAGGGGTTTTATCATTACACACTTTCGTAGACTTGAGCTGTTTGTGTGTTTCAGCTTCAAATCCAGGGGCGAATCTCCCTTCCCTGTAGGCGTGTATCTCCTTACTGAAGAGTTGTAACATCATTATTCTGTGTGAAAGAGAGAGGACGTCACAGTTCTGCAGACCACCTGCAATGTTCTCTTGTCTGCAGAGCTGTCACCTGCCTCCCAGGCTTATTGTAACCAGAACACCTGCATTGGTGTAAGAAGTCCTACATACAGCCTGAAGTGATGAAACAAATGTGAGAGATGCACGCTGCCCCCATCTCCCTTGTGTTATCAGGCAGGAGGTAGAGCAGACTGTATAAGGCTGTGTTATATGGGGGGAGAGTGAATCTAACAGCTGGAGACTCAGTAATTGCCCATATCCTTTACATAGAGCCATCACTGGGACATAAGTATAGAGAGACGCTAAGACAGCCTTCATTGTACACCCACAGCCCTCTCAGGCAGTTCATTTCACTTTTGTTTTTCACAGCTCAGAGGGGAGTAAGCACAGAGTGCAGGCAGCCAATCACAGCACAGGGGGCGTTTCCCATCCAGGGGGGGGGGGGCATGTCCGAACAGGATGAATGAAATGTCATTCAGCCAATAACAGAAAATGGGCGTGTCACAACCAGCTGCTGCAGAAATAGCTGTAGATGCACAGATTAGCTCAGATCTGCTATACTAAGTGCCTTAGGTAATGCAAATCAATTACAATATTGCTTATTTTTACTGTTCCCCATCATTTGAGATATGATCTTTGTAGCGAGAAAACCCCTTTAAGGAGTTAAATAACTTTGATCTGTCTTGAATAATCTTTGCTATAAACATTCTTTCAGTACATTGCAGACTGTAACTTAATGCCTTGTACATCTGTCTGGGGGTGCTACATGTATAGCATAATCTGCTCATACAATATGGCTGACAGGCCATAAACTATTTTATATATAATATCTTTATTTTTTCCACAACCATCTCCACTGGATCTCTGCGAGTTATCCTCGAGGTCCTGGATATAACTTATTCATATAATACACTAAAATGGCTCTAAAAATATATATATATATTTTTTTTACAAATGTTTGCAATTACACCAGCGTACAGTTGAACTATTTTGAGTAATGTTTATTTTTTCCATAACAAGGCCCAGACTGGTACTCTGCCCAACCAGAAAGATTCCTGGTAGGGCATAAAATTAGTGGGCCACCTGCCACAGGCTGACTGCCTCTGTAATGATCAGGCAGAGCCTTGGTGCATGGCTCTTCTTGTTCATTATGAGAACTGTGAAGCTGCCCAGAGTTGTTTAATGAGGAGGCAAGGTAAACCACCCGGGGCACCAGGTAATTTGAAAGGGGGAGGGGCGCTATTGACACCCCCGAAGTGACTTGTTACAT